>BQNB010025714.1:2622-59350 GCA_026074375.1 Tanacetum coccineum
TAATGAATGACTCAGTGACCTCTAAACTTGCGAGATATAAGGAACTGGTCGGGGAATATGAAAAACGGGCAAAGTTTGAATTAACTGATAGAGAACGAAAAATTGATGAACAAATGAGAATAATCATCTCGGACCGAAACAGAAAGGAAACTTCTTTAAAATCAGAACTTCATTCAGCACAAATACTACTTAGTTCTACCGTTGATCATTATAAGTCAAAGACAGAGGAAGTAACATTTTTGAAAAAGGATTTTAAACAAAAAGAAGACAAATTCTTTGAAGAGTTTTTAGACTTAAAGAAGCTAAAAGATAAGATTGAAGATAGATTATACAAACAGGACCAGTCTATTCAAATAGTTCACATGTTGTGTAAACAAAAATCATTTTATGATGAAAAGCACAAGGTAGCAATAGGCTATAAAAATCCCGTATGTCTCGCTCGTGCAAAGCAAGCTCAGTCTGCTCTATATAATGGTCATGTACTTGTCACTACCAATCATACACCCACTGTCATACATGACTCAGAGGATACACGTGAGTTAGCTGAGATAACTAGGAATAGAATGCTGTTGAAAATGCAAAGCCCTCTATGTGTGGCAATCCTAACTTTATTTTCCACACATAGAGGGCTTTGCATTTTCAACAGCATTCTATTGAAAAGAAAAACCTTGAAGTAGGATATTGGTTGCACGAAGTGATTAGATGTCCTTTGGTATACCTTGAAGTAGGATATTGGTTGCACGAAGTGGACAAGAATACTGTAGACAAGCAATGTGCTGAAATTGAAAAGAAAAACCTTCTCATTGAAAATCTAGTCGCTAATGTGAATGACAGAAGTCGTGAGCCTTATAATGCTATAGATGTCACTGCTCTTATTGAACAAAATGATTGCGATAGAGTAGAACTAGAAAAGGTCAAACAACATTACAAGGAATTGTATGACTCAATTAAGATCACGCGTGCTCACACAAGTGAAAAGACATCTACCATGTTGAATGAGATTGAGAGTCTAAAAGCTCAATTGCGAAGCAAAGAGCCTTGTTTCACTAGTGAATATGTCAAACCAAAAGTTCTTGCTCCTGGCATGTATGCCATTGACGTTAAACCCATCCCTCATCCCCTTAAGAACAATAGGAGTGCTCATTTAAACTATGTCAAACATCTTAAGGAGAGTGTAGAAACTGTTAGGGAGATTGTAGAGGAAGCTAGAGTAGTTAAACCACTGGATAATTCACTTAACTATGCTTGCCAATACACTAAGTTATCTCAGGAATTGTTAGAATGTGTGATTGGCACTTGCCCAAAAAATTTCAATGAAATAGATAACAAGGCTCCTTCTACCCCTGTTACTAGGAAAAAGCAAGTTACGTTTAGTGATAAACCAGGAACTTCTTCTAGCAACACAAAGTGCACCAGAGAGTTCAACAGACTAATATCCCTGTGATTCCCTCTACAGGAGTAAACGATTCCACTGAAGCAAGCGGATCAAAGCCTAGAAGCAATACAAAGAAAAATAGGATCCTGCCTGCTAAGAAGGAGAATAAGAAGGAAGTAGAAGTACACCTTAGGACAAATAAGTCAGTATGGACAAAAGTGAATCGGGTTGATTCTAGCATTAGCTCTAAGCGTGTTGTAATTAATTCGAATTTTAAATCTGTGGGTAAACATGTAACAAATGTTTAAACTTTGCAAGTTATGAAATGTGTGTTGTTAATATCTTGAATTCTATGAATGCTACCCCCACTGTTAAAATCGTCTTGAATAAAGGGAAGCAGATCTGGAAACCAAAAAACAAACTGTCTGATAACAGTTTGAACAAGACCAAGCAGGTTTGGAAAGCAACGGGCAAACTATTTGCTAATGTTGGTTATCAATGGAGATCCACAGGAAAGAAAGTCGCCTTAGGAAAACTTAATTGTGGTTATCAATGGAGACCCACAGGAAAGAAATTTGCCTTAGGCGAACTGTGCCCTTTAACAAAAATTGGGGAACTGAAATTCCAAACTCTCCACACTCGACTATTTTCAAATGTAGGCCGTACAGGTCATTCTTTGGTATCTGGACTCAGGCTATTCAAAACATATGACGGGGAATCGTTCAAAGCTCAAGAACTTTGTGGAAAAGTTCATCGGGTCAGTCAGATTCGGGAATGATCACTTCGGAGCTATCATGGGTTATGGAGATTATGTTATTGGTGACAGTGTGATCTCCAGAGTATACTACGTGGAGGGACTTGGACACAATCTATTCTCTGTAGGGCAATTTTGTGATTCTGATCTTGAAGTTGCCTTCAGAAAGCATTCTTGCTTTGTTCGTGATATTAATGGTGCAGACTTACTTAAAGGTAGTCGTCGCACCAATTTGTACACGATATCGATTGATGATATGATGAAGTCTTCTCCAATATGCTTGTTGTCCAAAGCTTCCAAGTCCAAATCATGGTTGTGGCATCGTCGTTTAAACCATTTAAACTTCGGCACAATCAATGATCTTGCTCGAAAAGATCTGGTTAGAGGTCTACCAAGATTGAAGTTTGAAAAAGATCATCTTTGCTCAGCCTGTCAACTTGGAAAAAGCAAGAAGTTCTCCCACAAACCAAAATCTGAAAACACAAATATGGAAGTTCTTCATACCCTTCACATGGATCTGTGTGGTCCAATGAGAGTCCAGAGTATTAATGGGAAGAAATACATTTTAGTCATCGTGGATGACTATTCAAGATTCACATGGGTAAAGTTTTTGAGATCAAAGGATGAAACTCCAGAGTTTGTCATCAACTTTCTTAAGCAAATACAGGTTGGTCTCAACAAAACAGTCAGATACATCCGAACAGATAATGGAACGGAATTCGTCAACCAAGTTATGTCTAAATACTATGAAGGTGTTGGCATATTTCATCAAAAGTCTGTTCCGAGAACTCCTCAACAAAACGGCGTTGTCGAAAGACGAAATCGTACACTTGTGGAAGCAGCACGTACAATGCTGATATTCTCAAAAGCACCGATGTTTCTATGGGCAGAAGCTGTAGCTACTGCTTGTTACACCCAGAACCGATCCCTAATTCATACTCGTCACAACAAAACCCCTTATGAGCTTGTACATGATAAGAAGCCTGATCTTACATTTCTCCGAGTATTTGGTGCTCTGTGCTATCCTACAAATGATAGCGAAGATCTAGGAAAATTTCAAGCCAAAGCTGACATTGGGATTTTCGTTGGGTATGCTCCTAGCAGGAAGGGCTATAGAATCTACAACAAGAGAACTCGTCGATTAATGGAAACAATTCACGTCACATTCGATGAGATGCATCAGACAATGGCTCCTGTACGCATCAGTTCAGGACCCGAGCCTATCATGATGACCCCTGGACAACTCAATTCAGGGCTCGCCCCATCGCCTGTCCCTGCAACTACATACATTCCACCAACAGATAAAGATCTGGAGATTTTATTCCAACCGATGTTCGATGAATACTTTGATCAATCTACAGATAGTGAACCAGTCCCTACGGCTACTGTAGTTAACGCTCCAATTGTTTCTACAAATACATCTGTTTCTACAATGATTGCTCAAGATGCACCTTCTACAAGTCATTCACTGTCATCCTCACAAGTGCATCCTCCAGTCTTTCCTCAAGGTGTTGCAGCTGGACCAATCGTTGTTTAATACTTCACATAACCTTGTTACTGGAGATCCAGGTTCGGTACGGTCATCATCTGAGAATGTAAATTCAGCGGAACCCAACCAAGTTAATTACCCACCAGATCATCCTTAGAGAGGACCAAATATCATCATCTAGATCTATATTGGCAATCCTCTCGTCTTGTATCTACAAGAAAACGTTAGCTTCCGATGCTTTAAGGTTGCTGTTTCCATACGGAACTGTCCAGAGTCAAACCCAAAAGAACTTCAAAATAGGCCGTGATAGAAGCTTTGGTTTCTAAGCCATGCATGATGGAAATTCATGATTGATCATCTTGAAGTATGGGAAATTAGTAACTCGACCTATCTATTTGATGGTTATCGCTTCAAGTGGATCTACAAAGTGAAACTTGTATGTATATGGTGATGTACTAAAAAACAAAGGCTCTGTATAGTTGCAATGGGATATCGTCAGGAGGGATAGGTACTTGATTTTGGAAGATTTGTATGCTCCAGTTGCACAGATAGAGGGCCATCAGAATATTCATATGCCAATGCTGCAACCAAGAATTTGATCATCTACCAGATGGATGTCAAAACTGATTTTCTGAATGGTGCTTCTTCAAGAAGGAAGTCTTTGTTTAGTCAGTTGAGGATTTGAAGACAGGAATAATCCTCTGCACGTTTATCGTCTGAAGAAGGCTCTTTATAGGCTAAAGCAGGCACCAGGGCATGTAGGACACTCTATCAAAGTTCCTTTTCATTTTCTTCAGGGATGCGTGACTCAACGTTATTCAAAGCAAATCAGGCAAAACATATTCTACTTGTTACAAAATATACGTTACAGTTGATATCATTTTTTGCTCAACTGTCATTATGCGTGTAAAAATTTTCAAAAAGATGAGCTCCCAATTTTCAGATGTCGATGATGGGACAAATGTCGTTTTTTCTTAGGGACTACAGTTTCTCAAAGTCCCGGATCGGCATCTTTATTAACCTTAGCTAAATATGCTCTCGAACCTTTAAAGAACTACTGGATTGGATCTCTTAAACCCACTTTTCGATAACACCAATGGTGGATCGATGAAACTGACGAGGATCCTCATGGGGATTACATGTTGACCAAACTCAATTTAGAGGAATGGTTGGTCCCTAATGTACCTTACAGCCAGTAGACCCTACATTGTTTTCGCGTTTGCATGTGTGGCTTGATATCAGGCGTAAGCCTACCAAAAATCACTTTGAAGCTATCAATCGCGTCTTTTGGTCTTGAAAGGAACCATAACATGGGTCTTTGGTTCGAAGACAAAACGCCATGTCACTAAAGCTTATGCAGTGCGGATAGGGGGGATGTCAAGATTAAGAGAAGTACGTCGGGAAGTGCTAAGTTTCTTGGAGGATAGATTGGGTAGCTGGGCATCCAAGAGCAAGAAGCATTGCAATATTCAACCTTTAGTAGGCTTGATACATCTCCATGTGTGGATGTTGTGCTAAATCCTTTGGATGCGATCACAGCTCAAAGACTACGGATTTGACTTCAATAAAATTCCTCTGTACTGTGATAACAAAAGTGCTATTGCTCTTTGTTGTAACAACGTCCAGCACTCTCACTCTAAACACATAGACATACGGCACCATTTCATCCGAGAGCAAGTGGAAAATAGAGTGGTTGAACTTTACTTCGTGGAAACAAATTATCAAACTTGCAGACATTCACACCAAAGCTATTTACAATGAGTACGGTATCGAATTTCTTCCTTTCCATGCCTCAGCATGAAGGGTTTGCCCCTGAAACTCTAAGTCGTCTTCAAGAAGGAGAGGATGAGTAAACAAAAACAAAATGTTGCGTGTATCCTTTGTACATAGGTCTAACTTGTTAAAAAATAATAATAATAATAATAAAATATATAGATAATATATATATATATATATATATATATATTATTAAAAATAATTCATACATATGTATGTAAATTTCTCTAACTTACTGAGGAAAGGGAAATATTTTAAGTCATTTGGAATTCCTAAAAGGCTTGCAATTACTTCAAATTACAACCCGGTTTGATGTCTGGGCATGGATTACTTTATATCCATGCTTTATGGGAGTATATTAAAACAATGGTGGTGGTGGAGTTGTTCGCCTGATCTTTTCATCTCAATCAACGATACAGCTTTTCAATAGCAACCGGGTCGTTTTTGGAGGGGGGAGAAGTGAATGTGGAAAAAATCTAAGGGGTTCTAATCAGATGTTGGATGCCTAATGAACAGTGTAATTATAAGATGTTTTTGTTGTATTCTAATGGGTTAATATTTGAAGGGAGTTAATTAATTACTCAAAGGTCCAATGTTTTATCTAGTGTTGTAAAGATTAGGGTTTAAAAAGCCATTTGCTCTTTGTTTCTAGCCTTAATTAAACCAATAGGGACTATGTTGGCCAATTTCTAATCTTAGAAAAGCCTTTAGAAAATACTTAAAACAAAAAATAAAGAAGATGGAAACTAAGGGACTGAATCTTGCCACTTTCTAACTTTAGAATAGTATAAAAGAGCGGCGTTTGGCTATTGGTCAAACCTTTCAAAAAACATCAACGACAAAATCACACACACATTTTCACGAAATCTCGCCGCAAGAACAAAGCACACATCCTTGATTTCTCAGTGTTTCTTGCAAAAGGAATTATCGAACCTTAACTCTATCTCATGTATTTTGTGTGTTATATCAATGGAATCGAATGAAAACACATTTTTAAAAGTGTTAGAATAAATTTGATCTGGTCGTTTTAGAGAAATGCCAATGTTGTGTTGTTAAGGTGTGATTTTGTTGGCTGGGAATTGATCTTAAGGTATATATTTATAAGTTTTGATGTGTGGATTTCTATCTCAAACAATAGTGAATGATTTGCCCATGATTCTTAATGGCGGGTTGACTTTTAGAAAGTAAAAGTCGATGTGTGTGATGGAAAGGATGGTAGTAATGTGTGTCTTATGCGTAGGATAGCCTAGGAATGCCTTAGGATGTGATTAGTTTTGACAAAGGAGGTGCGGGGTTTGAATTTTAAGAAATCTGTCTGAATGGCGAGTTGCTTATGTTTCTAGGTGGCGAGTTGGTTATTTTAATTATCTTTCAATAAACTACTCAACCCGCTGGTTCTTATGGCGGGTTGATTAACAGCGAGTTGTCTAACGGCGGGAGCGAGTTGCCTAACGGCGGGTTGATTCACAGCGAGTTGCTTAACGGCGGGTTGACTCACAGCGAGTTGTCGAACGGCGGGTTGATTAACAGCGAGTTACCTAACGGCGGGTTGACTAACAGCGGGTTGATTAACAGCGAGTTGCCTAACGGCGGGTTGACTAACAGCGGATTGATTAACAGCGAGTTGCCTAACGGCGGGTTGACTAACAGCGGGTTGACTAACAGCGGGTTGCCATAATTTTCTTTTATTTTATTCCAACAGGTAAATTCGCCAGTCTCTCGGCGGTTTTGTCGATATTTTTATATATTAAAATATTCAACAGCCCCTTTTTTAAATATTATTCATTGGGTGTTTGTGCCTTCCTCGCCGCGGTTTGCCTCGATTCCCTAACGGGTTTGTTGCGACATTCTTGCCTGCGCGGCGGTTTGGGCTAAGTTTCGATTTTGACCCAGTATGAGCCCAATTATCTATCAAGGCCCTTTGAATGTCCCAGTTGCTTTTCTAAAACCCATCCGGGCTTTGTTAACTGTAAATTTTTCCGTTGGTTAAATGAGCAGTTTTTATCAATCCAGAGTTACCTCTGTTTTTAACTCATGTGTATGATGAATTTAATAAATGCTATAAAGTTCTTCTAACATCGTTTCTCTGCAATGTTTGTCTTCTTTGTTAAATACTTTTTG
The DNA here is from genome assembly GCA_026074375.1 of Tanacetum coccineum. NCBI lineage: Eukaryota > Viridiplantae > Streptophyta > Magnoliopsida > Asterales > Asteraceae > Tanacetum > Tanacetum coccineum. The sequence goes on from BQNB010025714.1 coordinate 10,138, forward strand.
CAGAATACGATGGCAGAACAAATGTTCCACTCAACCTATTACAAGAACAGATGAGAAGAATTGTACCTCGCTTCAGTGAGTTAACAATCGGGGAAAAGCAACTACTTTCAATGACATAAGATTTTTAAAAGAACCCCATCTTTCAGATATCAGTGGACATCATGAGTAATACCAACTTTTTCCAAGCATTCATGACTCAGCAATATGTTCCTGCTATCTACTGCAACATTCTGGAAACACAATGAATTATAACAAGAAGACTGGGGTTTTTTTTGTTGTCAAGTTGATAAACAATGGTTCGATATAAGTGCTGATCTTCTCAGAAAGGATTAGCAATTACCTTCCCTGTCAACCCAAACTCAACAATTTGAGTTACCTCGTCTAGGTAACATGGTAGATTGATTTAGTTAATGAGTTGGTTGGTATCCTGAACCCTTGTAGAAATTGTCTCAAGTTTGGAGGTGAATTATGCAGTATCAAACCTATGGAGGGCAATTCTAACCTTAATGCAACTAGTGCTTTGAAGGTAAAGGATTCTGGTAGGGGGACTAAACCCAGTCCACCCAGTTCTGCAAATGCTGTGGGGTAATGTCACTCAAAACTAATGTTGATTCATTGAACAGGCTGTTATGGGGAAAGAGTTTACTCAAGGGATACCAGACATTTTTCTCACACCAAAGCAAGCCACACGCCAGTTGAAGACCCAAAGAAGAAGTAAACTCCTTCCTCATTCTTATGTCGATTTTTCCAAGGTGATAATTCTATATTGGCAAGCAATAAACAAACATCATTGACATCTGATTCTGCTGTTTCATCATACTGAAGATGTTTTTATATTAGGGAAAATCTCAGTTTGTCCGTACAGGTGAGTCAGTTGTTAGTGTCTTGGATTGGCAATTCCTGAATCCCCTGATAATGGAAAAAACCCATTTCAACAATCCTCGTATTATCCCAGTATCTGGATAATTGGTTGCTGAGGAAATACAAAGAAAAACCCTCAGAAAGTGCAAGCGTCACAACCCTGCAAAAAGCATGTACACCCAAAATACAGCCACAAACCACTACACCAGGTCAAACAATCCAAGCCAGCTCCGCCATCCGACCAGAAAACTTCCAAGCATAAGCTTCCACAGAAAGATCAGAAAGGAAGCCTACTTTCCAAACTTGTTGACGAAGATGATGAAGTCTACAAGAATCTATTCCTAAAGAGAAGTGGATGATCCTGATCTGAACTGGCTTAATGAAGATGAGTTTGGAAGCACATCAAGAAAGGGAGAGAGGTGAATGTGATGATTGCTGACTATGGAAGCGCTATTAGCTTTAGCTTGGATCCAGTACTTTCTGCCACAGGTTCGGGCACGTTGGAGGAGTTACAATCAGGTGATCAGTATCAGAACAATTCTAAACTGTATGAATTAGTGGGCTAAGGAAAGGCCGTTGTAACCGAAAGAACAAGTAGCCTCCATTCCCCTGATAGATCTGTCAAAGAAGAAAGAACTAATGATTAGTTTATCGCTTATTTGGCTGTGATTCAATCCTCTGATTCGACAAATGGGACCTTTTCTTCAACCTGGAAGATGACACATAGAGAAAGTAAGCCCATGATTCTTCATCAACGTATGATTCAGAAAGAAGCTGAAAGTGAAACAGATGTCTGCTGCTATAAAACGGTGACAAAGATCAAGGTGAAGTAGACACGTCTACTAGTAACCTCAGAGTAAGCATTCTTTATCAGACCCTGAAAAGCACATGAGGTCTGGTGGTCCCGACTTGATGGCCATGAAGAAGACAGACTCTGGAAAATTCATGTGTTCTTGCTGGACCAAACATGAGCACTTGATGATGGATATCCTCGCTTACAGCCTTACCCAATGGTTCATGAAAACTGAAGCTATAACAGACGAACGTGTCAGCGTGTAATCCAGAAAGTCATTTGGTTTATGTCTTCATGAAAATCTCGATGACACTTATAATTTGGGGCTCAATTCTTCTATGAAAACCCAATCCGAAGATGATCAGGAGAAATCTAAAGTTAGAGAGGAGTCTGATTCCACCATACCTGATCCAAGTCATCAGACAGTAACGTCAACTCCTCTAGTGATTGCTCCCTTTACAGATGTCTCGTCTACTAAGCCGTCATCACTGCTCACAACTCTTACAATAAACACAGAAGCTACAACAATCACCACATCTCTCCCAGAGATCACTCCCATTCATCGCCTTCAGCTAAAAGTTGGCAAGATTGGAGCTAGAGATAAATTGTCTGAGGTAAAGAAGACTGTCACTCGGCTGATGTTTTGGCTTCAATCAAATCCCAAGTTCATACGGCTGTTGATAAAATATCTAGGAAACAAAATTGATGATGCTTCCTTATGATTCTTGAATGGACACACTTATGCAGTTTTAATCGAGAAATTCTCTGTGTTGCCTTGGCCCAAGAGTCGGTCGAGAATCTAAGAATCTGAAAAGAGTCCGAAGGAGGATTATCAGAGCCAAAAGGGAAACAGGTGAGGAGAGAGGAAACAAGATTCAACTTACTCCATCAGTGACAATGATATAAGTTGATCTTGAAAGAATTTGAACTAAAGAGTGCTCTCTTTGAACACATGAATAGATCAAGTCTGCAAACAAAAATTACTGCCAACTAATCTAGTACCTGCTCTTATGGAAGCTTTGATTAGCAGTGAAGATGCCTGGATAGAAGTGCAGACAGGTTAAAGACCTCAGAGGAAGCATGATAGTGATGATGATTGAGACGATGATGATGTGAAGGCCCTTCAGCTCGGATACAAACCAGGTAGGTCAACAAAGAGAAGAAGATCCGATTCTGCCGCTTCTGGGTCAGCTCAACCTCCTCCGAAAGATGATGACCAAAGTTCAAAGAAACCAAGGGAGTCTGATGCATCTGCTTCCAAACAACATCCAGCTCTCACCTCAACTGGATGGGAAGTCTCTGACCGAGAGATACCTGGTGTTGACTCTTCGATGCAAGATCTGATCCTGAATCGAACATTCGAACAATCTTCTGATGACATTCCAATGCAGATGAATGGATATGACTCAGATATGGGGACATGACATACGTCACATTCCAAGGTTTCGACACTATGTGGTTTAAGCTGATTCCAAAAGCGAGGATGAGACCTGCTACACCTGGATAACCAGATTGGACCATTCCCCCAGAATTAATTTCCCGGAACCGAGATAACTGGGAAACATACATAACGCCACAACGTATCAAGTTCTTGCGGAGAGCAAGCTTCAAAGGAAGACGTATGATATTGGGTCATTCATAAAATGGTTCTGCAGACGACAGAAAGGTCAGAAGCTCTGCCAAAGCATATTTGAAGGTCCAGCTTTTAACCTTGTTAAAGCCTTTCATAAGAACAGCGTCTTTCTTCAATATCAGATGGATGAATGCCATAAGCTGCTGACAAATAAGGTTGATTTGAATAATCCTGAGGGTCATCAAATTCTGCGAAGTGTATATGAACCACTGCCCTTAGGAGGACCACCAGGTCAGGTAACTATTCAACCATAATTCTTCTTCAACAAGGATCTGGATTATCTTCTGACAGGTGACAAAGAGTGAAAAAATTTGCCTTATGATATCCAAGCTAAAGCTGACTCGTTACTAGACTTTGGCTTGAAGAATTAGTTCCATCTTTAAATAGAAACATTTCTAGGTCGGGTTGAAAGTGACGTGATTTGACATCAGTGCGTCTATGGCCATCACTTACTGGTGGTTTAGGAGGAAGGAATTTACATCAACAATCACCTAGTCGAGCATGATCGTGAAATCAGATAAGATTGCGGATGCGAATTCTCAGTGTGATCAGTGTTAAGGTGTTCAAAAAATACGGATACAACTACCTAAGAGAGATTATTCTACGTCGAGCTGATTACCAAGAGTACAAGATCTCGGAAAAGGATTTCAAAAATCTTCATCCAAATGATTTTGAAGATCTTGTCCTACTCAATATTCATGAAAAGCTCAACCATCTACCCTAAGACAGGACAAAGACTAGTCTTCACCACATTAAGTTAGCAGTAACTATGGATAAGTAGTTGGTGATCAAGAATCGTGTAGGAGGAGACTTACAGTCGGATGAAAGTTATCAAAACAAAGATCAACCTTGAACGTCTCAAATTGGGGATGCAGTGTATTACTACAAAGAAGTTTATCCGATTGTCCCTAAGCCAAGAGCCGTTTGTCTACAGAGACAGAGAAATGATCAAAGAAAGTTTTGATGAGGCTTGAAATGAGTACACAAGTTTAGTGATGGGACTTTGACAAGAGTAATGGAAAAATGTACCACATGGTTAAAGGACTTTATCTGTTTGGTACAATTAAGGGCCATGGGAGAATAGAGAATGTGGTCAGATGAATGACAAAGGAGAGAAGCAAACGGACCTTCATCACTGGCATCGAGAAAAGGACTTTAGCTCAGAATGATCTATCGAAGTCTTCGGAAAGCATTTTGTTGGAGAAGAATAAGAGAATATTGGCTACAGGCTGTCATAAGTACATACTTGACGACATCGTCGTTACATCAACAAGGTCAATTTTTATTTCCTTATTGTGAATAATATACCTTTGTACATAGTAAGTAGTTAATATTTTGATGTTTTAGTGTAGGAGTAATTTATTTTCCCTCAACGTTGAGGGGGAGCGTTTATGTTTCTTACACGTCTTGTGAATTAAGGGCCACACTTTTCTCCAAAATTTTATACATAATTTAAATCCCAGATTGATATCCAAAGTCAAAGGGTTTAAAATTTTTGAAATGGGAGGAATTTTGTGTTTAAAAATATGTGAATAATAATAAACATGATTACTAGGTCGAGTATACTCTGCCCAAACTGTGGCGAAACAAGTTCGAATACGGAAGCACATTTTGAGGGGGGAGAGTTTCTGAAAAACATGTCAAAAAACAATCGAGGTACTAATTGCTTTAGATACTTTACATCATAAGCTACCTTAATTGAATTTCAATTGGTTTTATGGAAAAGGAGAATGTACCAAAAGAACGACATGCATTTTACTTAATTGGAGGTTATAAGGTTGGTAATGGTAAGGTACTATTCCACAATGATCCAGATATTAAACGGAGGGAATCTACCCAAGGGAAAACCATTGATTGTGTAGAAGTCCTTTGGTTATGTTATTTGTAAAAGGAGTATGTGAGATAAGGGAAAGTTGCGACTGGGATGGTATAACTGGAATTTTAACCCAACAAAGGTTCTAGTCATGATAGTCTCGGTAAGCACTGAAGGGGTTAAAGAATTTAAAACGAATTGTAAAGATAAAGGGTGTAAAGAAAGAAGCCTCCAACACTTAGGCTGATACCAGGTCAAAATACCATGCTGCCAGATTTCCTAAGATGATTGTGAATTGAAGATCGACATCATGGACCCAGTGATGCAATGCACAACCCTCCCTAGAACTAGAATCTTTCAAAGATTTCTGTTTCAATTCTTACCGGAGACTCTAAACACGTTTATCTATTGACTTCTCACTCGAGTTAGTTGATAATTGAACTTTTGGTGGCAATGGTCAGCTCCGCCTCGATTACTAGAACCATAATTGACCTATTGAGTCTAGAGCCAAGAGATAGTCATTTAATTCTTGTTTAGGACCAGTATTAATTTTTTGTCTTTCACACATATGGAAACAAGTATATCCTAAGAAGTCTACGCTTTATCTTGTGATATTGCCAGAACATCCGAGTGAAACGATGGATTTTTCACAATGGCAGATGGAAAATCCTGCCTAGAGTTAAGCCAACGTTCAAACAAGCTATAGTTTTAGGTGACTGTGCGATTCTACATGATACAAACTTGTGTCAACTGGAAAGAAACGACTGGTGCGATTCTGTGTGATTCAACTTGTTCCGTTTTAAAGAATTTGTCGGTTATTGATATTTATGATAAACAATCAAATCTGTCGATTTTATTTAGTGTTACAAAATATTTTCATAGAAACACCTTAGACTGGACTTTTCAAATCGATTTTTTCTCTTTATTACTAACCGTTTATTATGGATATCTTAAAGATGGGGAGATGGAAATTCGCAGCACCTCAGATTCGAGTGAATAATCCGAATGCTCTGACACGACTCAATTGTTTATGAAGATTATGAAAGACTATAAGGTGTCAAAGCTTCCGCAACATCTAGACATCATGTATTTTCTTCACAAGTGCCACCAAGATGGCGATCCATTACAGATGGTGTAAGATTATGTTTGGGCGTTGATCTCAAGGAAAGCTCAAGGTTCACACGTCACAAGAAATGTCTAGATAAATCATAAGATCACTATTCTAATTGTACAAGTTATCAAATGTTACGAGACTAAAGACTGAATTGATTAAGTTTGGTATTATCAGGGGTGACATCCTTAGGGGGAGATTGTTAGATTTAGAAAAAAGACTCGGTCACCCCGTGTATTTACTGGTTTATTAGAGCTCGTGATTATAGTTATAGTACGTTTTTCGGTTTTTAGTGGGTACGAATACCTGGTTATTGTTAGTACTATATAAGCCTCTTCCAACTTTGGATGTGTAGAGCTAGCATTTACTTTCCTTTTATAAAGAAACACATTTTCTCTCTCTAGTAAAATCTCTCAGTGTTTCTCTCTTAGAATACTAGCCTAAATTCCAAAGAATGACCGTGTTATTGATATTTATGATATGCAAAAAGCTTTATATGGGATTAAAGCAAGCTCTAAGAGCCTGTATTATGATGAACTTTCCAACTTCCTGATGTTAAAGGCTTTTACTAAAGGTACATTGACCCATCTTTATTCAAGCATTAAATTACCGGGGAGATATTCTACTTGTGCAGATTTCGTTGATGACATTAAATTTTTTAGGTCTAACAAACCATAAAAATTTCTCTAATAGATTTGTAAGTTAATGCAAGTAGATTGAAATGTCCTTAATGGGGGAGATGAAATTTCTTTTTAGGACTATAGATCCAGTCCCCAAAAGGTGTTTTTTTCAATCAGGCAAAGTACGTTTAGAAAATTCTGAAAAAGCATAATATGGACAATTGTCACTCCATTGGTACACCATTGGCTACTAAACCTAAACTAGATGTACGATTTGTGGTGCGGTGAACCTGTAGACTAATCTGATTACGTAGTAAAATCGGGATCATCTTGAACTTGGATATCTAGTAGACCAGACTTAGTGCAAGAAGTGTGCTATTGTGCACGTTATCAAGCACGACCAACACAAAAGCACCTCAAGGAGGTTATAAGAATCTTTAAATACCTAAAGGGTACTTTAACATGGGGACTTTGTATCCAAGGATTCTGGCTTTGAACTAATAGCATTTTCAGATGCTGTCATGCCGGATGCCTTGTACTCATGAAGAAAAGCACCTTCTGGAGGGATACAGTTCCTTGGTGATAAGCTAGTAAGTTGGATGTCAAAGAAACAAAACTGCACTGCAATGTCTTCAGCAGAGGCAGAGGTATGTGGTGTTATATGCAGTTCATGCTCATGTAATGTAGATTGAGACACTGCTTAAAGATTATTGCTTTAACTACACAAAAATTACCGTTGTATTGCGACTCTCAGTCAGCCATAGCAATACATACAAACCGCGTACATACATTCGCGAACAAAGCACATCCTATTTCGGTATCATTTATAAAGGTACGGTTGTAATTCGGTATAATTGAATTATATTTTGTCAGAACTGAATACCAATTAGCTAACATGTTTACGAAATCCCTTCTTGAGTATCGGTTTAAGTATCTTGTCAGAAGGATTGGTATGAGATGTTTGACTCTAGCTGATCTGGAGGTTCTGACAAATGAGACTGCTTGATATCATCATCAAACATCACCATGTAAATATTTTGAGAAACAGGCAAACATACAAAATATATAAACTTCAAAGAAAATACAAAATCAGGAAAAAGCAGAAAATTTCCAAAAGATTTTCTCGACATGTCTCTTGGAAATCTGATTAAAACATTTACGTGCTTAGAAATGTCGATTAACATGACACGGGTGTGTAAATGAAAGTTCGAGCGAGAGTTGCAATAGTTTCAAAACATGTCCAATTTCTAATTTTCTAGTAGGCTTATGTGCAAATATCATCAGTACATTATACCCGTTAATCAAATGACAGGTAGGTTTATAACTTTTCCTACTACGAGGAAAATTAACGGTTCTCGGTCTGAGCTGTTCTTACAAGACATTCAATGTTTTTAGCTTAAGAAAAAAGAAATAGTGTATTATCTGTGCGCTTTCCTTAGCGTTAGAAGAGAAGTCCTTAAAATTTGGTATTTTCAAAATGATTGAAACAATTTTTTAAGAATTTCTCGATGAAATTCATAATCTTTCAAAATCTGTTGTGTTCAACACTCTCCCTCACAACTGGTTTTTAAAAGACAAACAATTTCTCAATTGGTCCTTATTTTTTGAGGGGGAGTTGTCAAAAAAAAAGTAAGGTGGGTCTTGTCTCCTCATGGAATTTTTCATGTCAAATTTTAATCAATTGGTATTTCAAATACTAAGTGTTTTATTATTTAAAATAAGGGGAGAAAATGTGATTAAAATATGTTATAGACGAATGTGATCTTTAAGACTCTAAGTGTAACTCTTTCCTTCATGTGCTAAACAATTTCGAATCTCAGAGCACATGTGTAGGGGGAGTATTTGAAAATAACAATGTCAGAAAATGGTTTTATGGTTCGATCTCATACCCAACAACCTATTAATTTCACGACGATTCTGAAGTCATAAGGTGGTTAGGTTAGGAATCAATCCTATGATCCAACCAGAACCGGAGGATCTACCCAAGGATAATCCAAAGTTAGAAATAGCAGTCCTTAGGTATGATTGGAGATGAATGTATATGGGAATAATGCCAACTAAGATTGAGCTAACACTGGAACAATCACAACAAGGTGTTAGTAATGACGTCTTGGTAAGCATTGAAGGCGTTGAAGAATGAAAAAGAAATGTATGGATAAAGGGTCTAAAGAAAGAAGCCCTCCATACAACTTAAGGCAGAAACCGGGTCAATACATATGCTGTCAGAATCACAAGTTGATTGCTGACATTGAAAATGACATCATGGACCCAGTGATGCAATGCACAACCCTTCCCAGCCATTCGGGTTTCTCTCAACAAAAACTTGTCTCATTTGTCACGGAGATACACACGTTATCTATTGACATCTCACTCCGAGATCGTTGATATTGAATAGGTGGCAATCTGCTCAAGCCTCTGAGTACTAAAACCAAAATGCACTAATCGAGTCTAGAGCCAAGAGATCAATAAAAATCTCGTTAGGACACATTCCATTTCAAACACTTGTTGAACATCATCAAGTTTACAAGCTGTTAACAAGAGTCCTACGCAATATCCTTGTGATATTTGCCAGAACATCCGAGTGATACTATAAGTATTCACAATGAAGATGGAAATCCTGCTTGAGTCAACATCAAACAAGCTCTTGGTAGGTGACTTGCGAGATTCTATATGAATCAAACTTGTGACAACTGGATATCGATTTGGTCCAGTAAATGAATATTGGACGGGTTTTGATGAATTTGATAAAGATTAAAACTCCGTGTGGTCACAAAAATGCTTTTACAAGTCGATTGATTTTCAAATCAATTTTCTTGATTATCACTAACGTAAACCTGCAAGTTAAAACGGTGGTGACAGTATCCCAATCAACCAAAGTCGATTCATTACCACATATTCATGCTCATTCTACAAAGATAAACAATCATGAAAGCTCAAGATTTAAAGACAAAGACTTCCGCAAACTCTGATTTGAAGCTTTCAAGATTAGGCATAATATGAGAATGTTGGTAAAAGACACAAGATCGCAAGATGGCAAAGACGATAAAGACAATGACAAAGGCTCAAAGTCAAGATCACAAAGCATGAAGGAACAAGCTTACAACAAAGAACAAAGAGAAAGACCAAGACCACATGAGCTTAACGACAAAAGCAATCTCATTGATCTCATAAAGGAGTGTCATCAATGAACTCACTTCGGGGGAGATTGTTAGCCTCAAAATATTGAGCCGAACAGGAAGTTCGTTCATTACGTGTACGAGTCTCGGTCATTTAATTAGTTAACGTTGTAATAGGAAAGTATCGAGAATCGGGCTCGATAGTTAATCTAATATTGTATATGTTTCGGGTTTAATCCCAAGCAAAACTCGAGCCCGAGTCCTAGTTAAATATCTCGCGCGTCACTTTAATGTGTCGGGGTATATATGTAACTTTTCCTCTTTGGAAAAGTTAGTTGTTCATTCTAAAATAATTTTCCTTTTCTTATTTTCTCTCAACTCTCTCTCTATTCTTTCTCTCTCTAAAAGATCAACTCTCTCTCTCTCTAATTTCTAGTTTGATTCGTGTATGATATATGTTATGAAGTGTTAATCGGGATCCTACAGTTTTGAATATAAGTAAATGAGGTTCAGACTTCATATAAATTTTATGGTTTGAAAAATTATTGGTTGGCTTACTAATGATGTTTATAAATGTATCTAATGATTTGATTGGTTGATTTAAAAAAATAATTAGTGGAAATTTGGAGAGAGAAAATGCATAATACAATTATACAAGTGGTTTATGCATTACGTATGTATTTAGATTTGTGTTGTAAGTCTAAATAGTATTACTCTTATAATTTATAGCCTTTGAGTTAGATCAAATGAGAATAATAATTAAAATAAGAAAGATGAGAAGTAATCACAACTACACAATTTAGATGCACCTACAAAAGTGGATGCATTTCTTTCAATATTTGGCCTCACAATTTATTATGTGTGGCAAAGTTATTCTCACCTTTTATTTTGATTATTATTCTTTCACTGAATCTTATAAAGGAATAAAAATATACTTTTACGATTTCTAGCCTTGCAAATTCTCCAACTACACAAGAATTCTGAAATTGGTCTGTTGTGCTTCACATTTCAGATGGCAAGTCTTACAATTTTGATGTACTAATTCAAATTTCACAGGCGAGGATTTTTGAGAAGGATACTCCTTCAAGGCGAGGATTTTTGATGTACTAATTCAAGATTCTTTTCGAGAAGGATACTCTTTCACAGGCGAGGATTTTTTATAACATTGTTTTCTAATTCTTATTATCTGGTGTAGTTTAAATGTAAAGTCTCGTTCAAACTGGATCGATTGGCTCATAACTAACCCGAATCTTGTAATTGTCTAATTCATTGCTCCTTGATTAGTCGTTTAATAAAAGTGTTGTTCAAAAAAAATAATTCAAATTTCAGACATATAAAAGCTATCAACTAAACGTATTCAAAGGTGTCATAGTGACAACTTATAAACATTTAACATAATACTAATCCTCAAACATTTGACCACTGTTCATCAACAGTGGCCAAATGTTTGACTTGGGCCTTGGGCTCATTTGCCCCCCACCCCTCCCGCCCCCCCCGGCCATGACCCCAAGTGTTTTTTTGTTTTTTTTTTTTTTGCTTTGGCCCGGCCCAAGTTTTTTTTTTTTAGTTTAGTCCAACATCCAGCCCAACTTTTTTTTGCCTCTATTTTGGCCCGGCCCAAGTAGTTTTTTTTTTTTTTTAGTTTAGTCCAACATCTAGCCCAACTTTTTTTCTCCTTTTTCCGCACGGTTACTTTTCATCGGCCCCAAAAAAAAAATCTTTTAAGCCTCCCACCCCACGTTTTCGCTAAAATTAGAAGGAAAAAAAAATTTCGAGACGTGTTTTATTTTTAACTATTACAACTTTTAGGCGGGCCTGGTCCAAAAAAAAAATGTTAGAGACCGAAATAATAAATTCCGCACAAATATACAATAAGAAAGAAAAAAATGCGACAGAACTATAAAAATGAGACGAAAAAATAAACCCAAACAAAAAAAAGCCCCTGCCAACATAAGCGCGAAAATTAACGCCCGCAGCAACGCGCGGGGTCATTTCTGCTCGTTTCTTCTATAAACTTAACAAGCAAGATTACCTGCGCGTTGCTGCGGGCGTTAAATTTTCGCGCGTTGTGCGGGGCATTAATTTTATTTTTATTTTTTTTGTTCGGGTTTATTTTTTCGATCTCATGTTTAATAGTTTGTTTTTTTTCTTATATTAAATGACAAACGCGCGTTACTGCGGTACATTTTTTTTTCTTATTGTATTTTGTGTGGGTTTTTTTTTAATGATAAATGGTATAATGCCCGATATAGGGTTTTCTTTTTTTTTCAATAAAGGGAATTATTTTTGGCCTAGGCCGATAGAAAGTCGTACGTCTCGTAGTTTTTTTTTCTTATTTTTGGCCAAAAAAGAAGGGGGGACTATAAAGTTTTTTTTTTGCCGATGAACAGTAACCAACAACAGTATAGCCCGAACACTGTTCATACAGCGTTGCACATCTCTAATGATATATATAGTAATTTGTTTCATCACTTTATCACCACCAATGCATAAACCTTTTAAAGATGCATAATGAGTATGTTATCCTTCATAGTCTGATATTTTATTTATGACATGTAAGCATGTAATATAAGCTCAATTTGTTCCTCGAGATCACATTGTTTTCAGAAATGTTTATAATTATGGTATATGCTCTTACAAACGAAACAGAAATCTACATGGGGATTAGGACGAAATTCTGTTATAGTCCAGAAAACCAATAAATTACTAAAAGATACTAATTTAATTCTTTGCATTTTTGTATTATTTGAAGTTTAATTACTAATAGGTCGAACCCCTTACTAATCTCAGGGAAACGCCTACTAGTGCGGTGAGTCAAATAGTCACATTGTTTTCAGATTGTGAATGATGTCAGTGACTTATTTTGTGAGATGGGAGATCTGCATGGTGGATTAAGTGGATGCCTTCATGAACAAGTTATCTGCTTAGACGAAGCCGATCTCTTGGATGTTGGTTTATGGTATTGACCGGGTGGTGAGTTACACTCAATTTTATAGGACACCTTCAAGAAGGAAATGTAGTCTAAGTTCTTAAACTTAACAGATATGAGGCCTCTTAATGTTGAGTTGTATGTCATTCTTCAACGGATTGGTTTACAGTGTAGACACTGTTAAAGGAAATGCAGTATCTGTGTGTGCTAATGTGAAGAATGTAAGTTCAGTTTGTTTTGTAAGCTTGGTAGCTTAGGTGTTTGATAGTTTCAGTTGTTCAATTTGCTTGAATTTTAAGCATGTCTAATGATTCATAGTATTGCATGTCCATGTTACAGATATTATGTTTGTTGAGTAATATATTACTAATATACACATTGAGGGAAAATCCATTGTTGGTTTTGACAGTGGGCCACTGAATACAGTATAGAGCTTCTATTTTGGGCTAGCTTCGATTTTAGTTTCTTGTTTTTTTTATTAAATTATTTTGTGTTTTGTTTTTGTTTTTTTTTTATATTTGTATTTTGTACAAAAAAAAAGGGGGGGTAGGAGGGAAAAAAATATTTACAAAAGTTCTGAATATTCAGTTAAAAAAATAACCCGCGGAAACATCTTCAGATACCTAATAACTTTAAAATATTCGATATGATCGTAAACCCATTATATTAAAAAAAATACCGATTTAGCAAAAAAACAACATTTTAAAAATGAAGCCCAACTCATTAGCTCTTATAAAACAATTTTTACTAATTATACAATTTGTCGACAATCTAGCCTAAAATTCGCATAAATGTGGCCAAAATCTGGCCAAAGTAAAAAAAAAAACCGCCATTATTAGCCTGGAATCTGGCCCAAAGTAAAAAAAAAATACTATTCGGTCCCTCATCTATTAAATTTTTACGATTTTTCTTACACAAAAAATCCCGTATAAAAATTAACAAAAAAAAACACGTCAAGTTTTTATTAGTTCATAACTTTTTTACTATTCATCGGCCCAAATAAAAAGAATATCGAAACCGTCCAAAAAAAGATAATGATTTGGGAAAAATTTAACCCGTCCAACGCAAAAATAATAATAATTCCGTAATCATACAAAAAAAGGAAATATCCTGAGAAAAAATTAGCCAAAAAATAACCTCCAAATTAATAGCCTAAAATCTGGCCAAAGTAAGAACAAATTTAATACAAAACAGACCCTCATTGTTAACTTTTTACGATTGTCTTACCACCCCCATATACTAAATAAATTCCAGCTAAAAAAATTTACAATAACGTACCATAAATATAGAAACATATTAGGGAAAAAATATTTGCCCGTCCCACGCAATATTTTTTTTCCCCAAATCATTCTATAATAAAGATATATATTATATTTTGCCTCGCATAACGCATCTGCCTCATAATAATACCACCTCGATTAGTATGAAAAATTAGTTCGGCAAAAAAATTTGCTCCGCTGCAATGTCGTGGGTTAATTTGCTTGTTATTCACATTTGTACAAAAAGAAAAAATACATAGTTTGACGACTTATAAGTTTATCTCAATAAAGATGGTTGTATATATACAAAAATGAAAACTTACATGACCTTCATGCATGTTATCCCAAGAAATATTAAAGAACGTTGCTATCACATCGTTAAAATATTATTTCTGGAATTGGTCCCTATAACTTGGTATCATTCTTATCATTTACGATGACCGTTGTTCGTATTTGACTTGGCTTTCTCTTAATTTTAGATTAATTTTTCGTCTTTCTTACGTAATAATGATATGGGTAATTGGGTTATACTTTTGACAAATGAACGATAGTAACAACAATAGTTTTAATATAACAAATATCGTAGCTCCATGAAATTAGTCTCATATTCATATGGTGTAGTGGTTGCCGGTTGGCCGTCATATATTAATATTTAGTTTAGGAATTTTGTTGAATCTGTAAAGTGAACTAGTGCAAGTAGTGAAAGTGCAAATTTCTAATTCTAGAAATATCTACTTCTAATGACGATATTTGTATTGCTTTCTAAAGTTGCACTTTATGTTTCATGTGTCATGTCATTTGCCAAAATTAGGTTATATTTTCGACTTAACTTGTAAAGTGAAAGACTTTCTATATGCTCGATTCAAATACAAGCTTTGTGTATGCCATTTCATCTAGTGTTTATTCGTTCATTTATTTGGGAAAGATATGACTTTTCTCAACTCTCAAGTTGAATAGATGTTATCTATAACTCTATCATAACTGATAGAAGGTTGGATGTGGACAATCTTGCCACGCCAGAATTCTGTAAAGTAACAAATTGAATAATAGCTGTCACTAAAGAAAAAAAAAACATGTGGCGGCGGAGTCGAAATTCTAATCAGAAGGAAGCAACGCACAAATAAGAAAGAATCGGTAACTAATAATGTTATTTTAGTTATATGAGTATTGCTAGAACACAATATGGTTTTTCTTACAAGATTTTTTACTAAATGATGTGTCATAAATTTAGTGTTATTCTTAAAGTTACTTTTGGTTTTTCTCTCTTACATGCATCCACAAGTGCATGACACATCATTTTGTAAAACATTTTGTATGAATTCTTTTGTGGTTCTAGCATTCCTTTTTTAGTCAAATTTAATCATGTCAGGTCGGTTTCAATCAAACTACATAAAACCGCACATCTTTTAGGGCGATAAACACTAATGTACATAAATTTGAACAATCAAACTTGTGTCGAAGTAATTAATAAGTACTTTTTTTTAATCAGTACTATTTTTTAATCAAAGACTATAGGCGGTAGGTTTACTAAAATTGAACTTGAACTAAAACAATATAGTGCCACTAATAGAAAGTATTATGTTAAAAGTTACAAATCCTAGTTCAAATTAAAGGATCTTCGGTTGCAAGCAAATACTATATTATATTATATATATATACTATGTGTGGAATAAAACTATGTCGTTTTGACATAGTATGATACAGTGGTGCTACAGTAACCGGCCCATTGGGCTCCTACTTTAGGCCGCTCATTTGACACTTTTTTTGTTTTTTTTAATTAGGCAATTTAATAAAATATTGTTCGGACACAAAATAGGAAACAAATTACAAAAGTATTATGTATTCAGTCAAAAAATATCCGCGATTGTGACCAAAAACACATAAGCCCATATAAAAATAAAAAAAAAATAAAATATTGCACAAAAATGATAAAAAAACTTTTTTTTTTTGCTCAGGCACAAAATAAGAAAAAATAATTACAAAAGTATTACTTATTAGTCAAAAAATACCCACGACATGAGCCCAACACATAAAACCCATATAAAAAAAATAATATTATAAATATGAGACGGAAAATTACAGCCGCACAAAATAGAAAAAAATGGTTTTGAATAGTTTTACTTTCAGTGGTGCTACAATAACCGACCCATTGAGCTCCCACTTTGGGCCGGCCCATTTGACACTTTTATTTTTTAAAGAAAAAAAATTACAAAAGTATTGATTTATTCAGATCAAAAAATACCCACGACATGACGCCCAACACATAAACCCATATAAAAAAATAATATTAAACATGAGACCGGAAAAATAAAGCCGCACAAAATATAAAAAAACAAAATTTAACACTCCGCATCAACGCGCGTGCAATAATGCTTAACACATATTTACCCAATCTCATAAAATTATATTAAAGTAAACCCAAATAGCCAAAAAAACAACCTTTAAACCAATAACTTTAATAAAAATTTGCAATTAAAATTACAAAATTTAAAAAAAAAACACCCACATCTATGATAAAAGAAACACCGCCCTGCAGCAACGCGCGGGTAACTATGCTTGTTTTTACTATATAACAATTATGCTAGGGATCGGTACGGGCCCATAACGATCGTTAAACGCTCCAAAAAAAATCGATGAACAATAATTTTAGAGTATGTGAACAGTAATAACGACCGTTAATTTTTTTTAAACTTTAATATTATAAAAAAATTAGTCAAACACAGATTTTAAATAATTGGTCCTTCATGTTCGTGAAATATCCTTGGGGTTATCAAGTTACGAGAATAGTCCCTAAGGTTATCTGTCGGTTGCAAAGTTAGTCCTTAATGTAAAACCTCGCAATAATCGTAAACGACACATTACGCAAACACCCTTCCTATGTCTATTAGATGAACATCAATATGCTTTCTTGGTTAAAGTTTAGAGGTAAAATGGTTCTATTAGCTTACTGATTGGCTGAAATCTCGCGTATGTATGCTCAGCGTCTTGCTAGTTGTCAAAATATACTTAACCAAGTATGATTGATTCACTTAGAGTTTTAGAGAGAGAAAGAGATGGTTGGATGAACACTTAGAGAGAGAAAGAAAAAAGGACAATCTTAGCTTAGTGAAAATGTGACAAATGAACAACCCACACCCTCTCCAACCTATGGAGAGTGTTTTTTATGACTGTACTATGCGGTATGGACTCATTGTGGGCTTATCCATGGGGCCTTTGCCCCGGTTAGCCTTCTAACTTAACCATACAACTTTATATCAAGCTATGACTAACTTTATTGGTTGTGACCGGCACTTTTTTTGTATTTCTAACAATCTCCCCCAAAGGGAGGTCACTACAATTTACAAAAAAATTAAACTTAGCATACTCTGCTTTCACTTCGGTCTTGAGCTCGTAGTCTTTAATCTTCAATCATTTACTTGTGATTGATATAGTGATCATTGACTTTGGTTTGAGCTGTTTTTTGTTCTTATACATGAATGTGATCTTTGAGCTTCTTGTATTCATCAACCAAAAGCATAATTCTCGTTTTCGCCCATCTTGTAACACTTTTCACAATCTCTGAACTTGTGACTTCTGGACTGACTTGCTCATACCTTTCTTGATTTGATAATCTTGAAAAGCTTTAATAATGCATCTTTCTTGAATTTCTTTAACTTTAACACTTTGTCGCTTCAAGAAGGACGTACGGTATCAGAGTAGTGGAAGTCTTGAAATATGTACTTGAGCTTTCATGATGTCTTTATATTTGTCGGTAGGGTATGAGCATGTGGCAATGAATCTTTTCCCACCCCCCCCCCCCCCCCCCCCCCCCCCCCCCCCTTTTTTTCTCTGTGTCTGCTGGGAATCAGGTACCTTCATCACCATCTATAAATATTCATGAAATAAAATAGTTAGCAATAAAGCAAGGGGACGAATATGGCTTTGTCATTCGCCCGTGTTTGGTTGGAGTAACCTTCGAATCCGTGAGGATTGACCTGTGATCAGATAGATTCAATTTAAGAAGAATCTTCTTGACAGGATTTCCAACTCTAGTATTGAATCTTTTTAAACATATGTATTAGATTCATCGTACTCAGCATGTTCTTATTATCGGAACGTCTCAAAGTAGACAACACGATACGAGTGAACCAGCGAGTTACTATCTTACCGATTGAAATAAAAAAATTGATTTGAAAATCAATCGACGTGTCACTTGCTAAAGTGTTTTTGTGACACATCGAGAGTGTTAATCATTTCAAAAATTCATCAGCAATCGTCAATTCATAACCTGGAACAAGTTGTGTGATAAAGGAGGTCATGGGTTCGAACCTATGGCTTTCCTTTTTACTATATTTTTTTATTTTTGAAAATCTTGAAAACAAAGTTATAAAAAGGCTTAAAACTAACAACTTTAATAAAAATAACTTTTTTGAAAATCTATTAATAAGCTAAAAAGAGCTTAAAACTTTGACATATTATGATGCAAAAGACTTTAAGAATTTTTTTTCAAAACAAAATAAGCTCAAAAGCTATAATAAGCTAAATCTAAGAAAATATAAGCTACCAGCAATCTATAACTAATCTAACAATCAAATTTAAGCAACTAAATAGCAAAAATGTAACACCCCCAAAATGGGTCGCAGCGGAATATGGGTTGGAGGGTGTTACTTCATAGATCAACAGCACGAGATATGAGAACGACCTCTATATGAGTCGTTTAAAATTGATACATTGGATTAAATAGATTTGTTTGTTACAATAGCCGAAGCTTAAATAGTTCATCCATGAAAAGTAAAGATTTTAAGACATAACAAATATTCCCAAAATGTAATGCATCCAAATCTTTATAGTAATGACTCCAAAATGGTGACCACCAATGTATCCTTGTTTCTCGTACCTTATTGACCTGAGAAAAACATGCTTTAAAACGTCAACATAAAGTTGGTGAATTCACAGGTTTAGTAAATGTATAAAGTAGGACCACAAGATTTCCAATGTAAGACATGTAACACATACAATATCTTAAAAGTAATTACGAAGTGCACTAAGCTCATGACACCGAAGCTCGACATATATGTATGCAATTTAATGCACTAAATGTGCCCATGTAGATGTTCAACCCGCAACATCCAAATTGTTCCGACATGTATACGTTCGTTGTTTCAGTACTGTCGAAACTGATGAGCGCTACTCACCCGAACGGGGATGTCAATCCCAAATAGATCTATTCATAACATTCGCGCTCGCTAACTAGCAATTGACAGTTCATGATAGTGGGCAATAGTGGGTTTAGCTACTTAGGCCAACTCGTAATATGTTTAAAAGAGTACTTGCGTCCAAATGTAAAACAATGCATGTTTCTCACCCCAAAGTTATAAAACAATATAATTGTATAAAAGCGGGGCTATGAACTTACCGTAAGTGAATGATTGATTATCTAAATCAAGTAAGTGAATCGCCTCGGCAATTTGAATGCAACCTAATTAATTATAGGCCGTATGAGTATAATGTATTTCATATAATTAAAACATCACATGTCGTATAGTTACACCACCACCTAATAGTTTTTATTAATTCTTTAAAAGTTAAAACAATAATTAACTCGTACTTTGTTAAATTAAAGTATATATACTTGTACTCGTAAAGAAAATATTATTTTTATTTTTTTTTTTTTTACTAACGTATTATTTGTATGATTTAATAATGATATTTCATTATTATTTTAATTGTTTCATAAAAGATTGTATAAAAATAAAAGTAATGCGCGCGAGTTTTAAAACCTCATATCTTTATCGTTTCGACTCCGTTTCATACGTTTCTTATGTCCACGTCTCCGTATTAAAATAATTTATCAAAACATCATATTTATAAAGTTTAAACCCTC
Source organism: Tanacetum coccineum (assembly GCA_026074375.1). Lineage (NCBI taxonomy): Eukaryota > Viridiplantae > Streptophyta > Magnoliopsida > Asterales > Asteraceae > Tanacetum > Tanacetum coccineum. The sequence goes on from BQNB010025714.1 coordinate 30,136, forward strand.
TGATGAACAGTAACTTTTACTGTTCATGACAGTTTATAAAAACTATTTTTATAGAATTAATTATACGTAGTTTGTTTAAATCATAACTCGTTCATTATAATCCCGTTTCTCGAGTTCCTTATATCCTTGGATTAGTATTAAGATAATTTATCAAAATATCATATTTATAAGAATTTAAACCCCTGATGAACAGTAGTATTTACTGTTCATAACAGTTTATAAAAATTGTTTTTATGGAATTAATTATATATAACTTGTAAAATACGTAACTTGTTCGTTATAATTCCGTTTTTCGAGTTCTTTATGTCCGTGGGTTCGTATTAAGGAATTTTATCAAAATATTACATTTATGGAATTTTTACCTCCAATGAACAGTAACTTTTATTGTTCATCACAGTTTATAAAATTGTTTTTATAAAGTTAATTAGATTTAACTTGTAAAATCCATAACTTCTTCGTTATAATTCCGTTTTTCGAGTTCCTTACATGCTCACGATCCTTGTAAATAGCACTATTTTTATAAAATATAAAACATAGGGTTTGTAATTTGAATTCCAACAGTAGCTATATAATAAAATTATGGTTTTTAATTAAACAAGTTAGTTTACAATCATTTTATTTAAGAACCTTGCACCATTATTTTACCAAGTGTTATACCGTATATCTTACATGTATTTAGTCCTCTAATTGTCCATGTCATTTGTCCATATGAAATCATCAAATACTTTATATAACTTAAAAATGAATCTAGGTGGTGATTAACTTACACAACAAGTATGTACACAATAGAAAATTAATGAATGAACATTGAATACTTTAAATAGACCTTATAGAAGATGAGTGGGATGATGAACACAAGATGTAAACCCAAATCAAGCCTTCAAAATCAAAACCCTAATCAAGAAAACCCTAATTATGTTTTCTTGATTATTCCTTGTTAAACCCGGATCCAAGCTTGCCAACACCTTGAGTAGTCTTAGGTAACCTTAGAATGAACACTTGAATGCTTGGATTGCCTTGGTTGCAAAATTAAAATGAAACCCTAAAATCTAAAAGTGTGCCGTGGGTTTAGAGGAGGGGGAAAGGGATTTTTGCTTTGATTTTGCTTGTAGAAATGTAAGAGGATTATGGTGAACCTAGGGCTTTCTTTATATAGTGCATAGAAAAACCTTAAACAACTTAAAGTGAAACCATGGGAGTGAAATGGTTTAAGGACAAAGTTGTAAGAGCTCTCCTCCTCCCTAGGAGGAGGCCATGGCTCAAAGGAGGGGGAGGTACAAGGATTGGACAATTACTAGAAACATGGGTCCAAGGTACAAAAGTGTAAGGATTTACAAGTTGTAATGAAAGATTTAATAGGGATTAAATGATGATTTAAATGATTAATTTCAAGGAGTAAAACCCTATGTCCGGTTCTAAAGTATAATAGGAGAGAAAAAATAATTAAATTTTGAGTATTGGTAATAAACAGGGTATTATGTTTAAGTGAAGATATTAAAGGTGCTTCCGGTACGACCGAATGTAAATTTATGCGAAACGTAATGCGTTATACCGTAACCAACAAAAATAAATTATGAAAAGTTATAAATTATACACTTAATATATCATAATAACACTTGCTGATGTCAACTTAATTTTTTTGATGTCCGTTTACATTGATCATTGATTTTTAGTTTAGCGCGATTTAACTATAAGATAATAAATAAAAGCGAACGCAGTACAACCTCTAAAAAATAAATAGTTGGAATTTAAATAAAAGATGAAATAACCGAAAATGTGAAAATGAACAGTTCCATCCCAGTTTAGGAGACCTTTTCCCAAGGCTCAAGATGCAAATCCTTTGATGGGTGTGGTTTTAGTGAATGAGGTTCGGATACATTCCTCGGAACTGATCAGACGGCTTTCCCGATGTGAACTCAGGACCTCTCTTGGAGTTCCATCGAACCTTGATGATGGGAATACGACTTCGCCTTAGCTTCTTGATCTCACGCTCCAAGATTTCCACTGGTTCTTCAACAAAATGGAGTTTATCATCAATGTGTATATTCCATCTAACCGGACGGCCAACGGCGTCAGAGAAACACATCGTTTAAGATTGGATACATGAAATGTGCTATGAACCTGCTTAACTGTTGTGGTAGTTCGAGTCTATAAGCAACGGTTCCCACTTTGGCTAGCACCTTGAAAGGTCCGATATACCTCGGATTCAACTTTCCCGATGCCAAAAGTACGACCCCTTTCCAAGGTGCTACCTTTAACATAACACGACCACCAACTTGAAACCTAAGCGTTACGCCCCCCTCACATCGGCGTAACTCTTTTTGCGATCACGACAGCTTTGCATTATCCTGCTATAATTGGACACTCTTCTCGGTTGAGTTCATGAACACGTTCTGGACCGGTAAGACCGAGCAACTCCCGACCTCAGCCCAACACACATGTGACCGTCACATCGGCTATAAAGTGCCTCGAAGTGAGGTGGCAGCTTTATATGCTAGCATAGGTAGCAGTTAATTGTACGAAAAATCAATCAGCGGTAAGTGTCCCCCTTCCCAACCATTCCCAAAAGTCTATCACGCCAGCGCGTAACATATCTTCAAGAGTTTTGTATTGTCCCATTCACTTTGCCCATCATCCTCTGGTGTATGCCAGTAGCTCAATATCCACAACCGAGTACCCATCCTTTTCGAAATGACCTCCAGAAGTTTGATGTAAACCGGGGGTCACGATCACAGATGATCGAAACTGGTATCCCATGCCTTGTGACCACTTCTTTCAAGTACAACTTTGCTAGTTTGTCCATAGGGTCAGTTTCCCTCATCGGTAAAAAGTGTGCAAGACTTAGTGTTCGGTCTACAATTACCCATATATGTCGTTTCCCACATTGCGTTCTTGGGAGTTTAGTGGACAAAGTCCATTTGATAATCTCCCATTTACCATTAAGGAATGTGCCGTTGTACCAAGTAAGCCAATGGGATTTTGGTGTTCGGCTTGTGACTCCTAAACACGTCAAACACTTGCTAACAAAGGTGGCAATGTCAGCTTTTTCATGTTAGGACCCCCCAGTACAGTTCTTCATGTCTTGTTACATTTTATCGAGGAACCCGGTAAACAGAAATTACTTTCGACTTTTGAGACTCATGCATAATCTAAGCCCTTAGGTCACCATAAGCAAGGCAACAAACTTCTGTAGTATTAGACTCAAGTTCCGTCCCGCACGTGGTTCCAATTTCACTTTCCTCGCTTTTTTGGGTCCCTTCGATTCCTCTAACAGACATACCGCCTACGACTTCAAACTTGAGGTTTTTCTGGTTATTCTTGCCTCAATCTGAGCCTCCAAATCCGCTTGGGAAGATTCCAAACCGATTAGTCTATAACGAGGCCCGAACACCTTAATGGCTTTTACTCCGTTCCTATCTGCTCAATGCGTCAGCCACTCATTCGCTTTCCCTGGGTGATAGCGATTTCCGCAATCATAATCACTACGCATTATCCTAACCAACAGGCCTGGGTCTCATGTTTTAACTCCTTCTGGTCAAGGGATGTGTTGTAAACTTTTTGTGGTCAGTGAACACAGTACATCTTGTCCCGTACAGATAAATGCCTCCCAGATTCTTTAGAGCGAAACCACTGCGCCAACTCCAGATCATGAGTGGTGTGTAGTTTTTTCTCAAGAAACTTTAGTTTGTCGTGATGCTAAGCAATCAATTTTTCTCTTTGCATTAGCACCGCGCCCACCCCATTGATGAAGCATCACAGTAAGCTATAAGTCTTCATTTCCTTCGGTAACGCTAGACATCGGTGCACACAACAATTTCTGCTTTATCAATGTGAAAAGCTGCTTCTGAGCCTTGTCACTCCATTCAAACATTGATCTTCTTCTGAGTCACTTAGTCATTGGCTTGGCGATCTTGAGAATCCTTCAATGAAATCTCTCGGTAGTAGCCTGCTAAGCCCAAAAAATGAACCGAATCTCCGTTGTCAGACTTAGGAGATGCCAATTTTGACAGATTCATCTTTGGGGATCCACATGAATACCCCTTGACTGTCGATCACATGACCAAGGAACTGTACTTTCGGGATCCAGAATTCACATTTAGAGAATTTGGCATACAACTGTTCCTTCTTAAGCAACTCCAAGATTAACTTGAGGTGCTCTGCATGCTCTTGCTTATTCTTCGAGTATATCAGAATATCATCGATAAAGACAATTACGAATTTATCCAGGTATGGTTTGCACACCCGATTCATGAGATCCATAAATACAGCAGGTGCATTAGTCAAACCAAATGGCATAACTTGAAACTCATAATGTCCGTACCGAGTTCTGAATGCATCTTCGGATAATCTTATTCACGAACTCTTATTTATGATAACCCACCTCATGTCGCTCTTTGAGTAGATTACTTGAACCTTGTATTAATCGAACAAATCATCAATCCTGGAAAGCGAGTACGGTTCTTTACCGTCAGCTTATTTAATTCCCTGTAGTCCAATACACATCTGAAAAGATCCCGTCTTCTTCTTGACAAATAAGACCGAAGCTCCCCAAGTGTGAGGAACTGGACTTATACATACTTTGTTTCGAAAGTTCCATCAATTGGTCCACAACTCCTTCATCACGGATAGGGCCACGATAAAGGTGCCCATGCTACTGGCGCAACACGCAGGTAACAAAGATGTCTGTACTAAATTCCACTTGTCGTGTTGGTGAATACCCGCAAGTCCTTGGTGGAATACCCAAAGAAAGTCTTGTAACACTTGGTAATCTTCAAGTTGCTTCTGCCCCCGACTCGTCTTCCGCCTCTTTCTATAGTACTTTGTGCTAGAAAGATAGGACATCCTCCAGCAAGATACTTATAGTGGCTTTGGTACACGAGATTGATTTCCATCGGGACTCGTGACCGTTTGTTGCTTCCGAGTACACCATGAAAGATTAAGTCTTGTCTACCAAAGGTAACACGAACAAGTCTCTCGCACAGACGATTACGGCATGGTAATTTAGCTAACCAGTCCATATCCGATAATAACGTCAAAACGACCCATCTCTACGGGCATCAATCGATGTTGAATGGATGATGTTAAAAAAGTTTAGAGTGCAACCCCGTAAAATGTATTTAACCCAAATTATACAACCGTAAGCTACCTCACAGTCAATAACCATGGGCTAATGAGTAGGGATGATTTCAATCAAGAACTAAATGCATTTGATATGAAACTTCTATCTTCACCAGTTGTCAAATAGTATTGAGCATCACATTTATTTATGGAGAACGTACCCGTGACAACATTAGATTCGGGTTAGTTCCAGCAGAGCCCACAACATAAGCTCTTGCTACGGCATTGCCATTTCCAGCCCGATTCCCTTGATTTCCATTCTTCAGCTTTGGACAGTCACTCCTGTAGTGACCTTGCAATCCACACTCAAAGCAAGTGATAACCCACGGGGTTTGATCCCCTTGGGTCGCTCGTTTTAATTGTTGTTGTTGTTTTTGTTTTTAAGTTATCCGCAGTAGGTCGACCTTACAGTCACGAGCAGAGTGACCAGTCTTTTTTGCATTTAAGCACTTGATGAGTACATGCCCATCGTGGTGGATAATTGCACTTGGCACATAGAGGTTGGTTTCCTCCATAAGGCCTTCTTATCTCCATGGCCAGCTAGATGTAAGCCGTGCCACATTGTTTCTTTTGAATGGTTGTTGTTGGTTTTGGGTGTTCCTTGGAGTTTCTTCAAGCTTCCTCTTATTTTCTGCTTGGCGTTCAGCTGCAGTGGTCATCTTTTTGTCCATCATTTCAGTAGCAAATTCAATTGCCTCTTGCATTGTCTGAGGCTTGGATGCCTTAACACTGCCATGAATCATGTCGGGAAGACCACCGACATACCTTTCCACTTTAGCTGATTCCTCAGGGAACATTCGATCACACATGAGTGCCAACTCTTGGAATCGTTGATTGTAAGTCATCAAATTAGTACCTCTTACCTTCAGGTTCCAGTACTCAGATTCCAGCTTTTTGATCTCGCCCCTAGGGCAATACTTATCTGTTATCATCCTTTTTAAAGCCGTCCATGGCATAGAATATGCAACATCCTGTCCGACAGCCTTATTGTGAGTGTCCACCACGTCAAGTCACTCCTTGGAGAGTACAAGATGAAAACTTAACCTGATTGGTAATAGCACAATTGCTAATAAGGAAAACAGATTCCATCTTTTCTGCCCATTGGGTCAGGCCAACGACTCCTTCAGTGCCTTTGAAATTTATAGGCTGGCACTTCAAGAAATCAGTGTAAGTGCATTACACGTTGATAAGTGCACTGCCTTCATTCTGTCGGTTCCAGAACCATGCTATTTATCGCCATCCTTGCTTCTGCTTCATCTCGTACCTGCCAGAGCAGGCATGCAACGCCTTGATCAATTACGGCTGTAGGGAGTTGAGGCGCCTCAGTGACCCAATTGGAGTAGGTGTGTTGCGGTGGCGGGTGTGTTGTCCCTCGTACTCTTCTTGTTTGAAACATTTTCTTCAAAATCACAAGGAATATAATACACGTCAGGTTGTCACTACAATCATAACTAACTCGCCATATGCATAATAAATATAAAAGATATCACAATCACAGCGAAATATACAACTGAAAGTGAATCAACAATTGACAAAAAAATCAACATCATACATAACAACATCGCTAATCAATAAATGATAGGTCCTGATCACAACATGTATCAGTACAATGAATAGCAAAAACTTAAAATATGGACCTAAGGCGGATGTTTAGCTGGGATCACCCATAAATACCATAACCCCATACAAATGATAGCTAAAAAGATAAAACAAAAGTCCTTACAGCCTATTAGCTGGGAGTAACCCATAAAACTTAATAGGCTATACAGGATAGCTACAAATGATGCATGACTAACTGCTGCTGCCAGTCTCAGCTGGTGCATCCTGAGGCTCTGGGTCTCTAGCCTCTAGTGTCGCAATACGTCCAAGTGCTGTAGTCAACTGAGTCTGAAGTGATGTGGTCCTGAGCAACTCAATGTGGAAACCTGTGCCTCTAGTGTCCTAAACATGGCCTCAATGGCAGCACACCTCTCCACGAAAACTAGTCCCTGCTGAATGCGATGCATATATATACCTCTCTATCTATAGCCAAAGCTGTGCGGCGGTGTTGTAGTCTCTCTCTGTATAGTGTGTTGACTAGGGCTCCCAAGTAAGCCCGGTCATCATGTGCCTCCTCAAATCGTACCTCGAACTCCTCAGTCCTCTGTCTAACAGTAGTATCAAGCTCTGTCACTCTCTGGTCGACCCCCTCAAGGTGGTCGTGACTATCTCCATCCTGCCCACCAACAATCTGATCCCAAGTGTCCACCCTGGAGTATGCCCTGGCTGTCTCTCGGCACCAGCCGCCGAACCTCTCCTCGATCTCGTATCCAGGAGCGGGAGTAGTAAGACAAGCTCTCTTCCGAGGCGGCATATCAGCCTCGGGAATATCAGTCCTGGGTGCAGTAGGTGGGAGTGGTAATGGTGGTGATGCAACTGCAGCTCTCATCAGAATCCCGGCTGCCCTATAGCCTAATGGTGCTCCTGTATCAGTAGGGCTAGTGGTGAGTGGTGATGGTAGGGGTAATGGTGAAGATACACCAGTATGTGGTGTAGGTGCGGCAGCATGCGCTACGATGCAATGCCGGGCCTCCATGGATGCGACATCGGGGCTCAGCTGACACTCCTTCCGTGCATACGGAGACGTGTCTAGGCAAAAGTGGATCCTAATCAGGTGCACTCGAGTGTAGGGTGCAGACTTCAGCAGTCTCAATGCCTCTGTATCCCCAGCCGAGGGACGTTGTCAACCATAGGTTTATAGGCAAATAAAAAAAAGAAGATCGGCCGGAGCTAGGTGCTCCTCCTCCTCCTCGTCCTCATCCTCGTCCTCAAAAGGCTCCTCATCATCATCATATCATCATCATCAGTGTCATCATCGGAGGGCTCATCATCTCCATCCCCTCCGTCAGCAGGGTTAACATCATGGCTCGCCCTCCTCTGAGTATCCTCCTCTGGATCCTCCTCATGGATCAGAATCAGTACATAGCCCGGTGATAGGGCTAACAGGTGAGCATCAGCAGTGGCAGAGTGTCCCTCTAGGGTGCCTCTCCTCCGAATGTACTAAGTATTCGCTGTGGTACTCAGGCTCAGTACATAATGTATCTCAATGAGGTGATGGTTGGGTGCTCAGGACGGGCACATCGTCGGAAGTGCCGTGAGCTCAGTCCGGCACATAACAGGAGATGGTGGGGCTACAGGCTGCATGGGAATTCATCTTAACCTAATACGATGAACTCGTGTGTACCTCCATCCAGATACCTCCTCGTCGCTCCCCGAGAAGAACTCTGCCAGTGCAGGAACAGTGTACACGGAGGTAAATAGGTTGACAGCCTGATGATGACAGAAGACATAACTCAGGAAAGGTAAGTAACATACATAAGTATATTAAAGTAAGACTAGTATAATTATATATGTAATATAATATAAACATGTAAACATATCATGAAAAGCATATAGCATACCAACTTATGCAAACACAACTATTGTAATGTGTCCCGTGAAAAAACGTTTGTATGATGCAAATTTGAAAGGTATAGTCCAAGTAAAAACATTTGACCTGGTTTCCTATAACCTAGCTCTTGATGCCAATTCGGTAACCCCCCCCCAAAATGGGTCCAGCGGAATATGGGTTGGGGAAATGTTACTTTCAAGATCAAATAGCACAAGATAAAAACGTCCTCTATATGGAAACTTTAAAAATTATACATTGGATAAAATAGACTTTGTTGTTACAATACCGAAGCCAAATAGTTTCATCCATTAAAAGTAAAGAATTTCAAGACATAACAAATATTTCCAAAATGTAATGCATCCAAACTTTATATAATGACTCCACACATGATAGACCACCACTGTATCCAGTTTCTCGTACCATAATGACCTGAGAAAAACATGCTTTAAACGTCAACATAAATTGGTGAAATCACAGTTTATTAAATGTAATAAAGACTAGAGACCACAGGATTTCAAATGTAAGACATGTAACACATACAATATCTCAAAAGTAATTACTAGTGCACTAATTCAATGACACCGGAAGCTCGACATATATGGGTAAGCGAATTTAATGCACTAAATGTGCCCATGTACGATGTTCAACCCGCAACATCCAAATTGTTCCAGACCTGTGATTAGACGATCTGTATTTTCGGTACCTCCGAAAACTGAGAATCGCAACCACCCGAACGGGGTATGTCAATCCCCAAATAGATCTATTCCTAACATTCGCTCCGTGCTAACTAGCAATATGACAGAGTTCATGAGGGTGGGGCGAATAGTGGGTTTGAGCTACTTGGCCCCTCGTAATATGTAAAAAGAGCCCTTGCCGTCCAAAATATAAAACAATTCATTTTCTTCACCCCAAATTGTAAAACAATATAGTTGTCATAAAGCTGGGCAATGAGACTCACCGAAAGTGGAATATTTGTATTATCTAAATCAACTGTAGTGAATCGCCTCGGAATTTGAAAGCAACCTCTAAATAATTAAAGGCCGTATGAGATATAATGTATTTTCATGTCAATAAAACATCACATATTGATAAGTCTACAGCCACCACCTAATATTTAATATTAATTAAATTACCAAAGTTAAAACACTAATTAACTCGTACTTATGAATAAAATAAAAGCGTGTGTACTTTGTCCGTAAGAAAATATTATTTTTGTTTATAAATTTATCGTTTGTAAGAAATATAAAGAAATTAGATAAATGCTATATTATTATTAAATTAATTATTTTTATAAAAATTTTTAAAAAAAATATTAAGTAATGCCGCGAGTTTTAAACTTCAAATCTTTATCGTTTCTAATCCGTTTTATACGTTTCATATGTCCTACGTCACGTATTAAGAATGAATTTATCAAAAAATCATTATTTTATAAAGGTTTAACCCAAGATGAACAGTAACTTTTACTGTTCAACCACAGATTATAAAAGACTATTTCTTCTATAAAATAATCATTTGTAACTATAATTAAATCCTACAATTCGTCGTTATATTTTCCGTATATCTTCGAGATCCTTTATGTCCTTGATTAGTAATTAAAAAAATTTTATCAAATATTATTATTTTAAATAAAATTTAATCCACTGAAAGGAACAGTAATTTTCTACTAATCATCACCGAGTTTATAAAAATAGTTTTTTATAATTAATAAAATATATATATCATTTGTAAACTTCTTAAACTAATCCCGTTATAATTCCGTTTTCTCGAGTTCATTATGTCCGGTGGGTTCGTATAAGGAAAAATTATCAAAATATGAATTTATGAGATTTTTTAATCTGATAATGAACAGTAAAAGTTTTACTAGTTCATCACAGGTTATAAAATATTTATAAATAAAGCTAATAAATAAAACTTAGAAAATTCCGCATCTTGTTCGTGTTAGTATTCCGGTTTTTCGACTTCCTTCACAATGCTCACGATGCCTTATAAAAGTAGTACTATTTTTTATAAAATACTAAACAAGAATGATAATATTCGAATTTCAAAAATATATATATAAAGGTCATAATTAGGGTTTCTAATTAAACAAGTAATTTTAACCATCATTATTAATTAGGAAACCTTGCACCAATAAATTACCAAGTGTTGTACCCATATATTTCATATGTCTTTAGTCCCTTAAAAGTTCCATGTCCCCTATATGTCCATATGAAATCATCATATACTTTATATATATTAAAATAAAACTATGTGGATGATTAACTAATGCAACAAATATGAAAACAATAAAAATAATTAAACAGTATTGAAAACTTAAATAGACCTTATAAATCAAGTAGCAATGATATCACAAGATTGGTAAACCCCAAACAAGCCTTAAAAACCAAACCCTAATCAGCAAAAACCCTAAGAGAATTCTTAGATAAATCCTTGTTAAACCTGAACCAAGCTTGTCCCCAACACCTTGAGTAGATCTTAGTTAGTCTTAGGGATGAACACATTAGAAGCTTGGAAAGACCTTTGGATGCAAAAGAAAAATGAAACCTTAAAAGATTTAAGTGTGCCGTGGGTTTTGAGGGTAATAAGAGAGGGTTTTGCTTTGATTTGCTTGTAGAATGAGTGAAAGGATTATGGTGGACTAGTTACTTGCTTTTATAGCAAGTGGGAAACCATGGAACTAGCTAAATGAATACCATGGGAGCACATGGTAAAGGTACAAGGGTGTAAGGGACTTCTCCTCCTCCCTAGGCAAGGGGTTCGGGCAAAAAGAGGTTTATTGGTACCTTGAACAAGCCAATGTTTAGAACCATGAGCTTAAGGTACTTAAGGTGTAAGGTTTACAAGTTGTAAAGAAGTATTAATAGGATTTAAATGATTTATTTCAAGGGTAAAACCCTATGTCCGGTTCTAAAGTGATATAGGAGAGAAAAATAATTAAATTTTGAGTATTGGGTATAAACGTGGGTATTTGTTTAAGTGTAGATAGGTAAAGGTGCTTCCGGGTACGACCGAATGTAATTTATTGCGAAACGTAAGCGTTAACGTACGCAACAAAAATAAATTATGAAAATTTTATAAATTATACTCCTTAATAATCATATAACACTTGCTTGATGTCAACATTAAAATTTGTTTATGTCCGTTTACATTGATATGATTTTTTAGTTTACGCGATTATAACTATAAGATAATACAGTTAAAAGAGCGAACGCGTAAAACTCTAAAAATAAATTAATGGGAATTTTATCAAATTGAAAATAACCTGAAATGAGAAATAGTACAGCCAAGTCTTCTTAGTGTTTATATAAGGTTAAAGTGGAAACACGGTGTACTTAGAGTTGGATTTTCGATGGCGGAATATCTTATGAGGAAACTCTTGTTTGTAAGCACTGAACAGTGTGCATATTGATGAAGTGTATAGTGTAATACGGTTTTAAAGTCCAGCCATAAATTAATACAAGGAATAGATATATGTGTCATGGCATTCGCAACTAGGCATAATGGAAGGACAACACTCCCCCCCGCTTCCCGAACCAGTCTTGATACATGGTGTCTCTTACTATAATCTACTAATTGTTCTCATTACAATGTCGATTAAGTACTTCGCTCGGTTCTTTTGAGACTTATAAGTTTATAAACCTTCGCATAAGTTCAATAAAACCGTAATTCACCCCCTACGGTTTTCCATTAATTGGTAATCAGAGCATTTAACAACAAGTATTCCAAGCTTAAAGCCTTCCCGAGAAGTCGCTTCAAGTTGAAAACTTCTTTTTTCAAAAATTCGAAATCCTAACTCAGATTTTTGAAAAAGTTGAGTAAAGATCCATGGATCAAGAGAACCGTAAGTCTTAGAGTGAATAATAATATCAAGCCGATACTGTAAGATGCACTACACATAAAAAGATCCAAAGAACACTCTTGTAAGAGTTCTAGAGGTTTTAATAGCAATGAAGACGATCATTGAAGAGACAAAGTGCGAAATATGATCCTTATGTGCCTTTGGATCTCAAAAGAGTATACAACTAAATAGTTTCAATGTTCAATCTAAAGCTTTAAGTATATAAAACCAAAGAAAATGATAATATATTGATAATCATAAAAGTTAAATAAAGATACTAAAAAAAGGATAAAAGCTTTATTAAAGAAACCGAATTTTACAAGATGAAACAAGTATACTCACTGATAAAGCAAATAAACTTAAAGTTAAAATTAAAACGACTAAGGATATCAAAGTTAAAGAGGTGATTAAACCATGCTTAAGTTGTGAAGAACTTGCACATACGGTTAACTATTTGAAATGATATGTCTAAACTTCAAAACAAAACTTTTAATTTTTCAAAATTAAAAAGAAGTAACAATACTTTGGATGACATGACATGTCAAAAAATAGCACCACTTGATAAGAATAACTTGATTAACTATCTCTCTAAGTCTATAGTTCCACAACCAAATTTTGATAACTCATATTGTCTTAAAATTCCCATTCTAAGTAAAGAGAGCATGAAAAAATTTTACAACCCAATCTCACAAAGTGCACCTAGCTCGTTCAACAAATCTAAACCTAAGGTTTTTCACAGTCAAAGAATCTTCTTTCTAAAACCTCGACCCCCATCTCAAAGAAGAAATCACTCTTATAACAAACCACATCATATTCAAGCTCATAATTCTTTTTATAAGAGAGACAACTCTTACCCAAACCAAGACTATCATAAAACAAATTTTCATTAAAGAAATGAGCCTTATTTTCAAAACATTTCTCTATAAATGCTCTCAAAGTTAGGTCTAGAGACAATAAGTATCTTGCTTCAAGATCAAAGAATGTATAACTTGGAAATGTTTTATGCTAACCTCAATGGACAAAAATGACAATGGGGACCGAGAGTTTGAGTTTCATGTTTGTTTTATAGGCATGTCAAAATCATCATCCTCAACCGAATTTTTGGAATGCCAATATCACAAACAATGAGAATATATCAGTAAAGGTAACTCCTTTTTAAGTTTTAGCAGAATAATGCATAAGATTAATAAGCACAATTTAGCTAACTCTTATGCTTACAATATAAACAACATCACTAAATACATTTTCTGTCGTGCATCCATAATAGATCACTAAACTCTCTAGCATCGTAGATTAGAATATATAGACTTTAGATAATTCCAACCTAGTCTGCATAAGGTGATTCGAAAACAACAGTAAGATAAATTTATTAATTATTTTTGTGACATTTGCAAATCAAAAACTTAAGTCCATGCTAGCCATAAATCTAGAAAAAAGTGTCAAGTAAAAGGGTCTTAGATATTTTCAAGAGATCTTCTCCAAATGAGCCCTAGACACGTGTATATCCATCCAAATGCCTTCCAAATGCTGATACTGTAAAAGGAAACCCGATTAAGTACCTATTTTGGGCATAAATGCACGATTTAGGGGTTAAATGACCCTGAAAAAGTGTATAAAATGACACCTCATCAAATACCCCTACACTTGAGATTTGCTTGTCCTCAAGCAAATGGGCTTTTCTACCTAGACAATATGACAATATGAGGGGTCATTTTTACTACTCTTTTAAAAGTACTTTAGACACAACCTTCAAGACCTAGGTAATATAAAAGCACGGAAAGTATATACTAGCACCTCACATAAGTGTTTGGGATTTCATCACTTTCTCTCTGGGTGTATAATAAATTTATAACATAAAGGGGAAAATAGAAAAATCAAACCCACATTACCTGTCATTACATATATATTAACCCATTAGGCTTGGTAAAGGATCAAACCTCCACCGCTAGGCGCAATCATTATTCATTACTATCTAAGAGGTCTTTTAAAGGGTTGTGGGTGTAATTGTTAAGATATACTTAATAATGGAAACAGGAAACAGATAGATGACATATGGGTGGCTTTGGGTGAATTTGGTAGTGGAAGATTTGGCTAATTAATTGCACAATACACGTTGGTTTGGTGTTAAGCCAATACTCGGGACGAATATATACAAACTCTACACAACTCAACATCAATCTCTTCTTTTCATTCCCCCCGCCCCCCTAGTTTTTTTTAATAACATAATACATCATAGCATGTGGTTTATAACACGTATCCCTACACTTAAGCTTTTTACATACCTCGATATTTACAATCTAACTAAGTGACCTATTTGATGTGGATCAAAAAACATGGAGATCATTCTAACAAAATATATGGGGTATTGACTTAACTTATTGTCATCCCTATTCTTTCGCAAAATAAATACTACCATGAATCCTAATCGTCCTAAAACCGTACCTACAAGGATAAGGGCTTAGCAACCGTGTACTCAAATAATTAACTTGGGTTAAAACAATAATGTACTAAAGTGAGTACAGTATAAGGTGGCTAAGGCATTTGGGTGTAAAGAGTTAAGATTATAGGTTGACAATGGCACTTCTATTAATAATCTAGAATCCACCAAAAATTAAGAGAACCATAAAAAAGGATTAGTAGCGAGGTTTGTACTAGGGGTATCCTGCACTTAAAAATGGAGTGCATGCAATGGTGTAGGATAGTATTTATATGATCGGTGTGACCATCATAACAATTACATTTTTAAAGACAGTGTAATCCTAATGCCTCCTTAGCTAGCAAAAACCTAATAACCACTATGTGGTACACGATATGCATACACAAAAACAATTTCTAGAATTGAATATGACTACCGGTACACTCACTAAAATTTAATACCGATCCTCAATGCTCCAGAAAAGGCGACGAAGACCATAAGTACACATCCGTAACGACGGAATAGACACATGTGACTGCTCACTTCTTCTAATCTCTAATAAGTGCTAAAAGGGTATACACTATCTAGTATATATCAATAATAAATACCCAAATTACTAAAGATCTAAAGGTGAACCACACATTTTAAAGGTGAATAATGGAGGTTTTTGAGCTAGTCATATAAATTCCTATCCAGTGGAATTTGTGGGTTTTTATGCTAGTAATATAAATTCCTATCCATGAGACGCTCTTAATACTTGGTTTTCATCGGTATGTGTCATAAAAAATTTAAATTTGGGTCAAAATTACCTCTTATGCTATGTTTCGATATATTATCCATCATTTTAAGGACAAAGCAAATGGCAAATGAAAGAATAGTTTCTAAGCCTTATTTCCCCCTACACTTAAGTTGGACATTGTCCCTAATGTTCTATAGAAGTACCCGTAAAAACGAATGAAGGGAAAAGAAAACAAGGAAAAGAAACTAGTACTCCTCTGGTTTGCTTAATAATGGAGAAGAAACATGCGATAACTGGTTAAATCGTCATCAAAGAATTGTCCAATGAAACTTCCTAAGAACTTTCAAGCTTCTTCTCATCAAATATAAATTGTAATCAAAGACAAAGACAACTACACCAAGCATAAAATGTGTGATATACAATATAAAATATGTATTTGCGTTTGACTCGATAAAGCAGTAAAGATAAGATGAGAGAATTGTCAAACTTATTGGTTTTGCAGGTTTATAACAGAAGATTACATATTTTAAATGTTATGCAAGTTTTATTTTCAAAAATAATTAAAAACTTTAAGTTTTCTGGACCTGGGCGTTTGACGTCGTCAAGAAAATTCCTGACCCCGTCACAGGTGTCGTGGTGACGGTGTCACGTGTAAATCGTGACACCGTCTCCACGTTCTGTGAAAACAAAATTTTTGTTTTTGATAAAAAATTTCCTGCACTTGATTCCATAAGTTAATTATGTACAAATGGCTGCATAAAACCTGAGATTTGATAATTTACTCATATAACTCGAAACTGACGTGAATTAATCTAAACAAATTAATTAACATGCTTGAACTTGGTTCAAAAATCGGATAGATTCCCCTACACTTATTATTTGTAAATACCTTTGATTGAGATTAAGACGAAGTTATAAACAATACAAAGCATGATTACAAGATAGAGTTCGAACATGATAGAAAAAATTGAAGAGAATAAAACACATGACACTCCTAATTACGGGAAAAGTAAATATTGGGTTGCCTCCCAAGAAGCGCTTTTCTTTATTTATGAGTCTTGTAGCTAGACTCAAAGTCACATGTCCTTACGTGACTTCATGAATTCTCACGTGTCCCCGAATGAGCCATTCTTTTATACTATCAACCACTTGGTATTCAGGACCTAGGTTTAAGTAATTTTTGTACATGAATTTATTCTTTTCATGGGGATGCCTAAGTCCGTTTATCAAATCATTTTGGCTGAGCTCTAACAGTGGTGGGACCTTACTCCAATTAAAGTTATCGAGCCTAGGTATTATATGTGGCATCCTATATGTGTATGTGTCGAAGATTTTAGTGAATGACACCAATCCCTTAGCGACGTCATATTTGAGCTTAGTTATTTTTCTAAATGGTCTGCCCATCAAGACTTCAGCCATGTCGCTCATGATAAATTATCCTATGTCTTCCAAGATAACAAAATCCGTGATATAGGTGAAACTCCCAACAAACACGTAAACATCCTTAACGATGGCAACTAGGTTCTTTCCCGTCCCCTCTAATCCTTTTGCCTTTATTGTATTGTAGGCTTTATGCGAGATAATATTCATTGGTAAAAAGGGGTCGAGATAGGCAGTAAACTTCCTAAAGCCTATCATGCATTTGAATGCTAGGTCATCCCCATCCAAACTATTAATTATTCTTTCTCGACATAGTGTCCCCGCGTTTTCGTACTCAATTAGCTCATTAAGAACTCCACCATCATCTAAGTCATTGTCTGAATGAGGAAAGGGAGAAACAAGGGGTCTATCTCCTGTTTCGTCATCAGACTAGGTTATTCATATTGGTCTCATTGGGTTGATTGGCGAAGTTGTTAAGAAATTGTCCAATACTCTCTAGGCGAGAGTCGACAAAGGAAAAAATCGCATGTAGCTCATGGAGCTCTTGGTCAATTAGTGTGCGCAGCGCAGCTAGTAGGATAAGATGATTATTGGTAGGTGGTGGATTTGCGTTCTCCATGATGAAGAGTGGAATAGTTAATAGAAATTACAAACAAACACACAAAGAAAAAATAGACTATAAGAAAGCAAATATGCGGAAATTAAATCTTACTTGAAAGGATTCAAGCAAGTAGAACTAAGCTAAAGTATGATCAGAACCTAACTATTCCTCACGCAGTGGGGCCAAAAACTTGTTGCGGTTGTCGTAAGGGACTTCTACAAGAAGTTTTACAACTCCCTAGGCAGTGTACCTAATTGTTGTAGTGTAGTATAGGCAAGACTCGGGGGTTGTTATCGTTCTCTAGGGAAATAGGTTGGGAAGGTTTTGATCATGGTCTAACAGAATTTTAAAGGGTGAGAGAAGATTCTTTTTGTGTTTTTATATTTTATGAAAGCAATAAATCATATGTTTGAGAGATTGGTTGGTTTTAGCTATTAAACTAAATATAAACTACGCTACTGGTGATAACAAGATAATAAAAGATTGTGTTTATTTAATCATGTATTACTCCCTAGATTTCTATTCCTAGTGTTGTTGCTTTGTCACACTTGTGATGATCAATGTAATTATTTCCTAATTCATGAACGAATTACACGAACCCGCCGTCTATTTAATATTCCGTTAAGGCAACGCACAAGTAAGGTAGTATGAAGACTATTACAGGGCCCCTAAGAGTATATTAAATGCATTTGAAATATATTAAGAGTGGATCAACCATATAAGGGGCAAGGTAGTATGAAAACTGTTACCCGGTGGTATCCTTTCTACACTATTATGTTTTCCTAGACATATCAACATCGATACAAACAAAAGCTGGTTTTCTAAGACCTAACATGCATATTCATCACAAGAAGCAACATCACTAAGATCTACATCCTAGGTTTCATACAATCACAAATAAACACAATAGAAGGTTTAGCCAAGCATGTTAAAGATAAAGTAAGAACATATAAGAATCACACAACAAGACATATTGAATGATTACTTGATTAAAACATGAATTGAAGGAAGTACAATAGGGTTTTGAGGCCCTAAAATCATCCCTAACAGCTGGTAAATGAACTAGGGGTTGTCCCTTTCTTTTACTCTAAAGTTACACACTTAAAACCCTAAAAACGAATTTGTATATATAGGAAAATCGTTGTGACGGTGTCGTGTGTTAATCGTGACGCCGTCATGAATAGAATATTCTAGATAATGGGTTGGTCGTACATTATGACGCCGTCTGGAGATCTTGTGATGCCCTCATAAGATGGGTTGTGACGGCGTCACTTGTAATCGGTGACGCCGTTTCCAGCTTCTGAGTAGAAATTCTTGAGAGATGTTGGTGTAGGTCTGTAGTCTTGTCCTTTTCTTCTCCAAATGAGCCCAAGTCACATGTATTTCCTCCAAATGCCTTCTAAATGCTAAATAACTAAAAGGAACGATTAAGTACCTATTTTTGGCATAAATGCACGATTTAGGGGGTTAAACGACCCCGAAAAGTGTATAAAATGACACCTCATCATTGCACTGAGCCATCTTAACAAGTATAAAGAATGGAGCTAGTAGCCCATTATTAAAGATTATGTTTTTGAACTATGACTTTTGGACCTTGTATGGACAATAGCTAGTTATGACAACCTTAGTTTACTTTAGACTATTTGTTTAGTGTTTTTATCTTAACAACCATTAAAAGTGTATCCCATGTCTATCCTAACCCTTTTAAATCACCCAATAAACCAAATGTTTCCCATGTTGCCTTGGAGACTGTTTAGACCCTAATTCTAGTTGGTGGAGACTTGTGTACTTTCCAAGCTTATAATAGAACGCATACTATGTCTGTGCAATTGAGTGATCACCCCGAAATTAAACACTTGGATTAGTAATGAGAGTTGAGTGTTTTTATCTCCTTTTCGTGAGGTGTTCGGCTTAGATATTTTCTAGCATAAGTAGTTTATAGATTCATTTATCTAAGTTAAATTGAGGAAATCTTTTTATGAATTATTCTAAACGGTTCTACCTGAGGGCAAGTAGAAGTCAAGTGGGGGATATTTGATAACATCAAATAATTGATACATTTTAATATCAAATTCCCTATAAAAATGCTTACAATAATGTTATTAATGTATGAAATAATTACTTAATTGTTTATTATTAGTTTTTAGGGACCAAGTGAGCATTTTAGCAAAAGACAAGGGATTTGGACAAGAAATACACTAAAGTGAAGGGTCCAACGCAGTTTACGGTGTAACACCCCCGAGGGATTACGTCGTAATGTACTCTAACGAAGAAATGAGTCATCACACCCTTTACGGCATAAAGTGTCTCCTAGATTACGCCGCAACATTCAAAATTACAAGAGATGATGTATCTGACTCAACGTTACGGCATAACATGGGCGATAAGGTTATGCCGTAACATACTTTTATGCCTATAAGATTGGATGCTTACGTAGCAAGGTTACGGCGTAACATCCTATACGGATTACGACGTAAACCTTTTGAAGCCTATAAATAGAGCCCTCCTCCAACTCATTCAGCATCACTCACCACCACCACTTAATCGTTCATTTCATTCTCTAAAAGAATTATGATGATTCAATCCATGTCTTTATTCATTAATTCTTGCATTGTTGTTACTATGAGCGGCTAAGCACTCCTAGTGCTGGCCTAACCATCTAGTTGCTGTTATTATGATTATGATTTCCTGTTCAATTATGATTCTGTTAGATATCCTTATAGCCTTTCATTGATCCCTATGTTTTGGTAGTATAGAAGGTGGCTTAGATCTTATTAATCCTGATATTAGACTTACCATGTTAAACCTAGGATTAGTGGGGTACTAGGGTAGCTTGACATCTATCCCTAGTGTAGGAATTAAACAGATTACCGCCTTTATCACATTAAATACTTAAATATCATGGGAACTCTTTCAAAGAGGGTTAATAATCGGTTTAGATTATAGATTGGTCTTAAGGGTATTAGGGTTTAGCCACTGCAAGCTTGGATGCCCTGCTCGTGTGATCATAGGGGAATGTGGGATCGCAGAGTAAGCATAGGACATACCATAAATGAAAATTCGGCTCTGTCGACTTTAGAACCACTAATGGAACTTATAATTGAACATTACACAGGAAAATGTAATCATAGCATTAGTAATGAAATTGTTAGGTTAGCACGCCTTTATCCTTGATACCTTGTATCTATTTATTTTATTGCATTTATTTTTCCGTAATTCTTAAAATTAATCTTAAAACCATTTTCAATCGTGACAACAATCAAATTAGAACTATAAAACCTTAGCTCTTGGGACGACCTCGGATTTACCAAGCTACTGCACTATATATGACCGGGTTCTCTGCCTGTTAGTGCGTGTATCGATAATCAATTTTTATAAATTTAAAACTTGGTAAAACATTATTTAAAACAATTTACGCATCAGTGGCTGGAAGTGAAATTCTTGAAATCTTAGCACATTGTCATCTTGGACCAATAGGAGGGCATCACAATGCCTTTATTACTAGAAGGAAGGTTTATGAATTCGGATTCTTTTGGCCTAATATTTTAAAGGATGCTAAAGATTACGTAATAAGGTGCGATGCATGTCAGAGATCGGGGAATATATCATCAAGAAGTGAGATGCTTCAAATCAACATTCAGGTATGTTAAGTATTCGATGTTTGGGGATTGGATTTTATGGGACCATTTCCTAATTCAAGAGGTAATAAGTACATATTAGTAGCGGTAGATTATGTGTCTAAATGGGTAGAAGCCCAAGCACTTCCTATAAATGATGCGCGTGTTGTGGTTAACTTTTTAATAGGGCTATTTGCTAGGTCCGGAGTTCCTAAGGCTCTTATCAGTGATAGGGGAACTCATTTTTGTAATTCTTAGCTCAAAAAAGCTCTAAATAAATACGGTGTAACTCACAAGTTATCAACTGCATATCACATTCCCCTACGATACCACATTCCCCTACGATCACACGAGCATTCCCCTATGATCATTAGATCTTTTCCCTTGGTTTCTTCCTGATTTGCATTCCTTAGCAAAATTCCCTTTCCTTTGACAGTTGTAGCACTCAACTTTTGACTTATCAAAGGTAACAGGTTGTTTTCCTTTAAAATCCAAGTTTCTTCCTGTCTTCTTAACGAATCTCTGCACCCTGACAGTCAACATGGCCACCTGCTGTCTAATGTCCAATTCTTCTAAGTCATCTTGATCAGTTTGCTCTAAATCCTCATTATCAAGTGGAGGACTGGTTGCCTGATATGCAAAGAATAAGCACACTACTTCATCAGCACCTGGAGTAGATGAAACCTGATTTGATGAACTACTTCCCCCAATAGTATTAACTCTAAAATTTCCACTAGCAGTACTAACTTCATTAGTGCTGCTAGTATTCTCAGAGGAAAGAAAAGCCAAGTTCTGAGAATTAGATGTGGAACTTGAAGACCTTTTCATCTCATCTTCATAGACTCTAAGGTTGTTGTAGAGATCATTAATATCAACCGATCTATGTATGGCTTATTTCTCATGATTAAGGCAATTTGACTCCATGAAGGAGGAAGACTTCTTAGGAACTTTTGGTTGATATCTTCCTTTGATACTGGAGCACCATGAACCTCCAATTGACTTATGAATTTTTGGAACCTATCATAAGCCTTATCCAGACTTTTATTTGATGCAGTGGTAAAGTTTTCAAACTGATGTTTTAGAACATTCTTCTGCATCTTTTTGGAATCTTCATTACCTCCAAACCTTGATTTGATTACAGCCCAGAGAGATTTAGCATCTGGAACATTATGAAACTTAAGGAGGTATTCATCAGGTATTGCTAAAAGCAAGATGCTCTTAACTCTTTCCTGGTTCCTTTTGGCAACCAGTTGTTTGGCAGTCTTAGGAGCAGGAGGAGCAGATTGTTCTCCTGATGGTGCAGCCTCTTCTTCTAGATCTCCATTGACAATTACATCCCATAGGTTATGGTCTGTGTGACAGATATATTGTCGCATTCTCATGCTCCAAATATCATATTCTCCCTTCTTGATGATAGGTATTTTCATTGATGTGATAGTTGGTGGAGGAGTGTCTTATTCAGCCATCTTACTGGTTTGATTGCAGATCTGCTTCAAATAATGGAGTTCTTCTTATTTAGACTTTCCACACAAGCTCTAATACCACTTGTTGGATCCCTTACTAAATAGATCTTGAACCTTTAGCTTGCAAAGGGTTTGTTACTTTAGATAAATCCAAAGCAACAATAATGAAACACTGATTGAACACTATTGATTATACGGAAACTAATCAACAATGCTAAGAAGAACACAAAAGATCTTTTATCAAACCTTTGTATTATAACTTGAATCTGAATAGGTTACAAACTATGATTGCTAATTAATCTCTATAGATTTGTGTCTATTAACTATGCCTAGGGTTCCTTTTATACATTAAGGAAACCCTAATGGGCTTACAAAACGTATGAAGAGATAATGCATATCTATTCCTAATTTAACTCATGCATATCTCCTAACAACACTAACTATTATATGCTAGTAACACTAACTATACTACTAACAGCACTAACTATACTAGCAGTACTAACAATGTACTGACAGTACTAACTATACTCTAACAGTACTAAAGACTTCGTCTAATTTCTTCAATCTTTCTCAGCATTACTAAATCTTTACTAGCAGCACCAATGTTGAACCAGTAGCAGTAAATAGTAAAGTCTTCTAAAACCCAACAATAAGCATTTCCATTACTTATAATTTTTATCTAACATAATAAGGTGCTTGTTTGTTAATTATTTTTTATATGTAGACAAAGAGAAACCACGATGATGAAGTCGGATCATCTCAACCCAAAATAACCCGTGAATTCGAAACAGTGGAGGAAGCTATGCTCCCGCGGGTTCATCATAAATTTCTGCTTTGGAAGGGGTGTAATAAGCTGCTAAAACTAAATACAACATCAACGTTGCCCATTTACTTCCAAAACAAATTTACTCACCAAGTATTATTCATTGGGAATTGTTGAACATTATGGGTTGTGGTGAGGAAATTGAGGAGATGCTTGAGATAAATTTAGTTGAAATGGGTGGTGACCAAGACATATTCAGTTTTGAAGCTTGGAGGCATGCGTTTGATATAAATGAGTCAATCTATGTCGAGCTATGCCATGAGTTTTACTCCACTTATGAGTTTAACGAATTAGTACAGGATGATGAGTTATGGTCTAGTAAGATAATTAAGTTTAGGCTATGAGGAAGAGATCACTCGTTGACTTTGTTGTAATTTGCTAAGCGTTTGGGGTTGTATTTCAACGAAGAAGTAGGTGAGGAAGGATTTAAGACATATTTTAATGGTGGTTTATGTAGTGATGAGCATTTTAGTGCTAGGGAGCATTGGTTGAGAATTAGTAAAGAGGGGGATCTACATTTATCTAGGAGTCATGTGTCGATAATTAGGAAGCCAATTCTGAGGGTGCTTCAGAAGATGATCTCGCATGGTTTGTGTTAGAGAATGAATGGGCATGACAAGGTACAAAAGAACAACATGCGGTTGTTGAGTATGTTCGAGGCAAAAATCAAGACGAGTATGCTAATGTTGCTTGGATGATCACAAAGTGGATGAAAAAGAAAGGAGTTGGGAGTCAGAGAGAGAGCATGATTTGTTGTGGTCAATTCATTACGCATATGGCGCGAAGGATGAACTTGTTATCAGAAGAGGTGCTTATTGGACTTAGTGCTCCAACTCACTATAGGGCGTTAGATAAGATCACCCTTAGAGAGTTGATAGGACCCAATGGGAAGTTGATTACTGAGGCTCCAATGCCTGGTGCACCTAGAGTTGCTATGCCTATTCCCCTATGTCCTTCAATGTAAGATCTATATGACAGGATGGGTAACATGGAGATACGTCAGGGTGTGGTCGAGAGGATGGCTTATAGGAAGTCATATTAGTGGGATAGGCATGTTGGAGTGTTTGAGCACATGGCTGGAGTTTATGATATTCCACTTCAGGGAGCTTATAACCCACCTGGGTATGATCAACAGTAGTATCAGCAGTATTATCAGCAGTACCACCTGCAGCAACAGGGATATAATGATGAGTAGTGTCGAGATGACACAAAGTTCGGGTTTGTGACCGCATGTTTGGGTCACATGTTCTAAAAACAATTTCTCAAACTTTATTTTTATTATTAGTATGGTGTGTAAAATGCCTCTGTTGGCATTAAAAATAATATCTATGTCGTACTCGTACTACTATTATTTTTAGACTGAATACATATATTTTTGTTGGTATATTGTTTGCGAAATGTTCTCGCAGGTGCAAGATAGGCTAAAAGACACCCTGTACGATAATTCTATCTTTACCCGCGTACGAAAATGGAAG
Organism: Tanacetum coccineum; assembly: GCA_026074375.1. Lineage (NCBI taxonomy): Eukaryota > Viridiplantae > Streptophyta > Magnoliopsida > Asterales > Asteraceae > Tanacetum > Tanacetum coccineum. The sequence goes on from BQNB010025714.1 coordinate 55,036, forward strand.
TACTATCCTAAATTCCTTTTCCAATTTATCTTTTCTATATCATATTTCTCGCATTAGGGACAATGCTCATATTAAGTATGGGGGGAGATAAATGTGGAAAAATAATTTCATAAAAAAATACTTTAAAAAGAATCATTTCGATTGATCACAATAAGAAAATCTGACTCTGGATTGATAACTTTACTAGCATATTTATACTCATCACCCAAAAATGTGAGGTTTTGCCTTTAAATCTTATGGAAATAATTTTTACCTTTAGCTTTCTCAAGTTAAGGTTTGAATGCAATTGCAAGTGTCTCATCCGTGTGTGTATTTGTAGTTTGTCACCTTTTCTGGAGCATTAGTATCGGTTTAAAATTGTATGAGTGTGCCGGTGATTTGTTAATTCTATAACTTCTGCTTGAAATCTTTACGAGACAGCAATGAGATCACGTTCGCGTGGTATAAGCATTTTTCTATGATAAAGAGGCAACGGCAAAACTAACCCAAATTATTCTATCCATCCCCCGTGTAATATATATATATATATTATATATATATATTATATATATATATATAAACCTTACCCCCTGTCAAAAGTCTAACGGTTGGTTGATCGCTTGGTATGACTGGTTGATTTTTTATTAATACACTATTCACACCTATTGTGAGTATTGTGTCATTTCAACGAAAATGAAGAGTGCACGCTTCGTGTTTCGTATTTTTTGTGGAGAATGCTTATATTAAGTGTGGGGGAACTATTAATTGTATGATTAGAATGAAAAAGTATGAATAAATGAAGAATGGAGATATCCAATAAATCTAGCGAGATTGTGGTATGTGACAAGCAACTTGGGTTCTTAGACTTTTTGGCAATTAAACCATTATGTACCTTATCCACACCCAAATAAAAGTCCTCTTTTGATATTTATGCCTGGTGCTTATGCCATGTCGGTGCAGTTTAGTTTCTTGTACAAGCTTATGGTAATTTGAATGAATCATGACTGAGCGTTTAAGTGACTTACATATATCCTTTACTTCACTAAATTGAGCGAGTGTGAATTATCCTTAAAAAAATTGTGAGTTGCTTTGTTGCGTTATCTTATGCTTGTGATCATTGACTTGACTAAATATTTTCGCTTAGATTGCTTAAGCGCAAGCAATAGCTAAGTATGGGGGATTTGATAACGCTCCAAATATACATAAATTATTTCCCGTTAATATGTAAATTATCAATATAAATATGTTAAATATCGTGTGATTAGATACTTATTTGTGTAACAGTTGTTTTAGGACCAAAGATCACAAAAAGGACTAAGAACGTAAAAGATATTCGTTAAAGGGGCTAACGACGTTAGAAGAAGGATCTAGAAATGAAAGAATGGAGTATTAAATGATAAACGCCAAAGTGTGACGCACATGTTCTGAAAGTACGGCGTACTTTTAGATGGGGAAAGAGAAAATTTATTACTGAAGCCAAGTACGGCGCACTTTTGAGGAAGTGCGGCGCACTTTAGCTTGCAGTAACTTAAATAATTAATTTGGAGCATTGATTCTATGGCCTTTCATTCCCTTCTTCTCACTAGCTGATAGTTTCACTTGGGCTATAAATAAGAGTTGAAAATCAGAGTTTTAGACATCAATCTCATCATCTAATCCTCTAAATCAAAGAAATACTCTAGAGAGACCCTTTTTGGGAGTTGTGGTGAAAAAACTCTTGTTGTTCATCCAATTCCAGTGGGTGCTCATCCAAATAAGAAGGAAAGTAAGCTAAGATCGAAGGAATAGCTATTGTGACAGAGTAGATCACTAATTTCGGGTTTTAGTTGTTAGAAGTAGTTGGAAAAATCATACATTTTAGCTTGTGGAGTTGGTATAAATCTTGTTCCCTTTTATAATTACATGAATTCTGAGTTTAACTTGCTTAATATGAATGTTATTTCAAACAATATGGAGTAGTTCATCTATGTTTGTTTAGGATCAATGAGAGTCGTAGTATGAGCATGTTAATAACTTATGAATGTGGATGTAATAATATTAAACTTGATGTTTGAATACTTGATCCTTGTTGATTATTTGATCTCTCATGAAGTATGGAATTAGGTCGAAAGGCTCCATCTAGTGATTGATTTCGAGTCATGAATCGATATTAGCTTTGTGAGAATTAGCTAATAAAATGATTATTCAACCAAGTAATAAAGTGTTTAATGCTTATTCCTATGTCTAACGAACTCGAATAAGAAAGTTAAATATTATCATTTCCAAACATGAATCTATCTTACATCATTTTATATAATAAAGATTAAAGGCCGAAAGGAATTTCTTTTATATAAAATAGTTAAACGCTTACTTAACTATCGGTTTCTTGTGCGTTTATATCTTTATTCATGTATTCACCGTTATTCTTATGCTCATCCTCGTTGTTCTCATTCCCAAACAAATATACTTTTAATTAATCAGTTTAATTAAAACATTAAACCGTTTCTTAGATTCGTGACAAATCTTAAAGACACCTTTTGCAAAACTAATAAACTTTTTCATAAACACCAATCCCATGGAACGACCTGGTGTTACCCTAAATCTATGCTATGAATGTGGGTTTCACTTTACCCGTGTGTTAGTTGGAAATCGGTTAAAACTAGTATTATAAATTTAAAGCTTTATTAATACATCAGGGTATAACCCAAAGGATTGGTCAGAAAAACTTAACGATGCATTGTGAGCATTTAGGACTACTTACAAAACACCAACAGGTTGTACTCTCTTTAGGATGGTTTATGGTAAGGCGTGTCATTTACTAGTAGAAATTAAGCATAAGGAACATTAGGAATTGAAGCAATGTAATATGGACCTAACAGGTGCTACCAAAAATCATTTTATGGAACTCAATGAATTAGCAAAATTAAGACATGGGGCTTATGAAAATACTAGGATCTATAAAGATAGAACTAAGATATAGCACGACTTTAAACTCTGAGGAGATAAAGATTTTAAGGTAGGAGATAAAGTCTTGTTGTTTAATTCTCGTTTAAGGATGCACCCAGGAAAGCTTAAATCAAAATGGTATGGTCCAAATGTGGTTAAAACGGTTTACCCTTACGCGGCTGTAGAGATCACTAATAAAAACGGGTTTAGTTTCAAGGTTAATGGGCAAAGACTAAAAAAAACCCTTGGTCGGGGTAGCTGTAGAGAATCAACTGAAAATAAAAACAGTGGTTAGTTTCAAGGTTAATATGGTGCAAGTAGACTGAATAAAAATTACTTAGTTTCAAGGTTAATGGGCAAAGACTAAAAATACTTCGAGGGAAATATTGATAATGAGGACAAAGAGGTTGTTGAGCTCGGGGATGAAGCAACGTAATGAAGAGCTGAAGAGAGTCTAACTTAAAGACTTTGCTATAAACAAAAGTGCTTGCCGGAAGACAACCCAAAATGTTATTTTTCAATTTTTATCGAGTCTGTCTTCCCAGACTTTCGATACGGCGTATCCAACCTTAATGGATATGGCGTATTGATTGTCTAGACGTTATCCAGTCTTTTATTTTGTGCATTTAAACATTGTTGTCAGACTTGTCTATACGGCGTATTCATAAAAATGATATGGCGTATTTGATAATCTGACCCGTACCTTAGATACTTTTTACAGGTCTCAATATGGATACGGCATATCGACTTCCTATACAGTTTTTCGTTTATGTTTTTGTTTTCTAATTGTTGAATACCGGAGATAGAATTGCATTGGTTTGTATTATATCTTATACATAACCTTACTGAATGAAAATAACGACTTTGGTGAAGTATATATATTCTGGAATTCTGTGTGTTATAGTCATGCTGGCATTTAAACAAGCTTTTACAACACAATATTGCAAATTCCAGGGGAGTTTCTCGTTCTAATTCTTTTAACTTCATGTCCTTAATGTAATATTTATATAATGAGGTCGTTGTATATTTCAAGTGAGATGGGAGAATTAAAATGCTTACTTGTCCATATTTTCATAATAAAATGCTTAAATTATGCCTAAATTTAAAAAAAATTCAAGCATATTTTTGTGAAATTATAGTTACATAACCCTTGTTAGATATTGTGAGAATTTAGCCTTATTCGTTTCCAAATGTTTACACAAATTCCATAAAAATATGAGTGTGCCGGTATGTTGTAAACTTTAGAACTTGGCTTGGTATATCTACTCGAGACCACAATAATAAGCACTATTTTTAATAGATGGAGTGACACTTTCTAAACTGGTAAATTTCTAGGATTACACCCAAAAAGCCTATACATGTTGTGATATTAACTAACTACACTGGTTAGTTAACCCTCGTATAAACCCTT
>BQNB010025715.1:0-55774 GCA_026074375.1 Tanacetum coccineum
AACACCTTATAGATTGGCTCCTTCAGAAATGCAGGAGTTATCTAACCAGCTTCAAGAACTAGTAGACCGAGGTTTTATTTCGACTAAGTACATCACCTTGGGGAGCTCCTATCTTATTTGTTAAAAAGAAAGACGAATCTTTTAGAATGTGCATCGATTACCGAGAATTGAATTAACTTACCATAAAGAATCGTTACCCATTACCTAGGATCGATGACTTATTCGACCAACTTCAAGGTTCAAGCGTTTAATCAAAAATCGACTTAAGATCAGGCTATCATCAACTAAGAGTAAGGAATGAAGATATTCTTAAGACTGCTTTCAGAACAAGATACGGACACTATGAATTTCAAGTCATGCCATTTGGTTTAACTAACGAACCTGCTGTATTCATGGATCTTATGAACAGTGTGTGTAAACCATATTTGGAAAAATTCATAATAATGTTTATAGATGATATTCTTATTTACTCTCGCAACGAAGAAGATTGCGCAAATCATTTGAGAATAATCTTAGAATTACTCCGAAAAGAGAAATTGTATGCCAAGTTCTCTAAATGTGATTTATGGATTCGTATTGTGCAATTTCTTGGACATCTCATTAATAATCAAGGACTTCATGTTGACCCCGCCAAGATTGAAGCAGTTAAGAAATGGACATCTCCCACTACACCTATAGAAATACGTCAATTCTTAGGACTCGCCAGCTATTACCGAAGATTTATCGAAGGTTTTTCAAAAATTACAAAGCCTTTGACTAAATTAACCCAGAAAAACAAGAAGTATATCTGGGGCGCAGAACAAGAATTGGCTTTCCAACTCCTTAAACAAAAACTTTATGAAGCTCCAATCTTAGCATTACCAGAAGGAAACGATGACTTTGTCGTTTACTATGATGCTTTTCTTCAAGGTCTAGGAGTTGTATTAATGCAAAGAGAAAAAGTCATTGCATATGCATCTCGACAACTCAAACCTCACGAAGAAAACTATCTCTTAATCTGAATTTGGAGCAGTAATATTCGCTTTAAAATACTGGAGATATTATCCATACGGTACAAAGTTGTAACAGTTTTCACTGTCACAAGAGCCTTCAACAGATAATCTAAGTCATAAAAGAATTTGAATATGGAGGCAACGTCGATGGATAGAATTACTCGCAGATTAGGATATGTGAGATTTTCTATCATCCCGTAAAGGCAAATGTTGTGGCAGGGTCCCCTTAGCCGAAAAGAAAACAAATCAAACCTCCCGAGTTCGAGCAACTAATCTTACCGTTCAACCAAAATTTACCATCTCAAATTTCTCGAAGCCAAATGAAGCCCTCAAAGAGAAAATATCTAAAACGAGAACCTACAAGGAATGGATTAAAATCATTAAAATTCGTCCCCCCCCCCATGATGGAACTGTTGTATCAAAAAAACCGAATGGTTAACACTCTTGGTGCGTTTGAGAGACTTAATCATGAATGAGTCTCATAAATCCAATATATTTATTCACCCGGGTTCTGATAAGATGTACCATGATTTTTAAAGAAAACTATATGGTGGGCCTACACTGGAGGCAATCATCACCGAATATGTTTGGCAAGTGTTTGGCATTGTTCTAGAGTTAAAGCAGAATGTTCAAAAGCATCCGGCTTTTGGGTACAACTAGAAATTCCTAGGTGGAAATAGGAAAGAATAAACAAATGGATTTTGTCTACAACTGCTAACAAAAACCTCAACCGGAATGATGCCTTATGGGTCATTGTCGATGTCTTACAAATCAGAACATTTCATACCCATTTGAGCGACTGATAGTATAGAAACTCTTACAAGGTATATATCAAAGAAAAAGTCTTTTGACGTGGCGTACCAATCTCCTATATCTCTGATCGTGACAGTATTTAAATCCAGATTTAGAAATCATTGCAAAATGCTTTGGGTTCTCAATAGACATGAGTTAAACTATCATCCTGAATACGCATGGACAAGTGAAGAATCCATCCAAACACTCGAATACATGTACGAGATTGTGTTTTAGATTTTAGGGAAAAGGATGGGATAAACATTTACATTGGTAAGAATTTTCCTACATAACAGTTATCATGGCAGTATCAATGCAGCAAGTTCGAAGCACCTTTATGGGCTCGAAGTGTGATCCCCTATTTGCTGGGCGAAGTTGGAGATTCTCACTTTGGGACAGAAATATTCAAGAAACCACTAAAAAGATCTTTTCTTTTTATTTTTTTTTTATTATTTTTTAATTATTAGTACAAAATTATCCATACGCTTGCAAGCTGTAATAGATTGACAAGAAGTTATGCCAATGTAAGGCGAAAGCCTTTAGAAATTCAAGTTGGCGATCATGTTATGTTAAAAGTATCAACCGTAAGAGGTATCTTTCACGATTCGGAATAACGGGGAATGCTATAATCCTAATAAATGGACCATTATAATTCATTAAACGAATTGGCCCAGTAGGCATAACAAACTAGAGCTTCCTGAAGCGCTTAGTCAAGTATCACAATACTTTCCTGTTTCTAATCTCAGAAGGGATTTTTCGATGAATCTCTTATTTTCCAATGGAATGAACTTCAACTCGACGACCAAACTCAACTTTGTAGAAGATACTAGTGGTGATAATGGACGTGCACATCAAGCAGCTAAAGCGAATGTCATATTCCTTATGTCAAAGTACGATGAACTCTAAAAGAGGACAAGAGCTTTCACATGGTGTAGGTGAGACGAAATTGTGCCAAATATCCTCATCTGTTTCAATCATCACTTCAAAAATCAATTAAATCTCTGGGACGAATTTCTGTAAGGATGGGGGACATATAACAACCGCAATTTTCAGAAATGTAAATATCCATCTATTAAGTTAGAGATGTAAATCTATCATCTTATATTTGAAATCACCTTTTTCAGCGAATTTTTTGCTTTATTACATTACTTACTCTTGCCAATATCATCGTTGTTACAAATTTTCTTGCATAACTAAGTTAACGGGCTCAGGCTACCTACATTTGGAATTCCTATCTTTTCATATATGTCAAGCAATCCTTCATATATATCAAGTCAATATCATATATCAGTTTTACCAATGTACATTATTCCTATAATGTACCATTCACGCATTTGTTCTATCATCAAACGGGCTTTAACCGTTATCGTATGCCTTAAAACCCTAATTCCATGAATGATTAATATCTAAAGTGAATGCACAAGCTACTAAAGCATATGTACAAGTAATATAACATCTCATTTGAAATATAAAATCTCTTCAAATCAAAGTACAAGTCCTTAAAAGTTCAATATAAAGTCATTAAGCATATCTCCAAAATAGCGTTTTACTCGTTTTCATTCTATTTTCTTCACCTTTACTTATGTACAAGCTACTTACATCATGTTAGGATTTGGAACTTGATTTGTGGACTAGATCATAGTATGCATATTGTAGTTGGTATTGGGTTTTGTTTAGTTTAATTGGGCAGTAATTTTGAATTCATGATTGGGCTTTTAGTTGGACTAGCAGGCTATGAATTGTAATAGAGATAGTGTGATTATAATATGTGTAATGTTAATAAAATTGTTTTAGATAACAGTTTGTTTATGTTTGTGATTTTGGTACCGGTCAACTCATGAGGCGCGGAGCTTAAGGGTTTATTTAGCTAGATAGAATTTAATTATTTTCTTTAGCTAAATAAACCGGGTGGTTATCATTTAATTGCGGGTCTCCAATTCGATTCCATTTTCTATCATTTTTCAATTAATTAGTATAGCTTATTTTTAAAATATTTTGTTTTGCTTATTTTATCATTATGAGTAGCAAGTAGTTTAATTAGTGCTTGTTGAGTGATATAGTGATTTGGGAATTAAGTGTAGATTTGAAAAAGGGTTTAATTAATAAATAATATTCGATTATTTAGATTTATAGTTTGAATGTTTCAAAGGGCAAAAGCCGGAGAAAAAGTCAAACTATTCATCTAGTAATTAATATCTTTTTGAGAGATTTTTGTCAAAATAAACCAACGTTGTGAGATAAATATTTTTTTTAAGGAGATTAATTTGTTATTAAACCTTAATTCACACTTGATGAACTTTTCACATCACTTAGCAAGCATATTTGTCATTTATATCTTTTAGATCAATTTTAGTTTAATCTTGTAGTTTTAAATCTTAGAATTAATATTAGTTTAATTTTTAGCACAGAAATAGTTTAAAACCAAAACTAAAAACTTTTATGACAATCAAGCTCGATTTACAACTTGAACGTAGATTTTCATTCATCTTTCGCCGATCAAAACGATACCCGTGTTGATTACTTATTATTCTTTCCTAAGAATAATTTGTATGATACTTTGCTTACGTATACGTATATGTATATTTTATAAATATATATATTATATATCGGAGGGTTTTATTTGATGCGTTGAAAAACGACTGACATCAAAATGGCGCCGCTGCCGGAGAGAGGTGTAGCGATTTTTACGGGATTGTTCGTATTCGAGCCTTGAAGATCCTTTCTTCGGAAAGTTTATTTTCGTTCTTATAAAAAAATATAAAATCCAAAAATATTTTTCTTCTTATTTTTATTTTTCCTTTTCTTTTATAAATATTAAAAAATTTGTTTGTTTGTTTGTGAATTATCTGACCAAGGACTTGTTGTGCTGAAGAAGCCTTTTGAATTTCCTCTTGTTTGGAACTGCTGATGTAGGATCTCCTAGAATTGTCTTTTTGATGATCCTTATGAAATTTGGAGTGTGGGTATAGGACATGACAGCATGGTGTTTATCCATGTTGAGATCACCTAGATTAGATGTCAGCGTCACATCGTCCCCCCCCCTACAATCCTCTGTCAAGAACCATGAGCACCTTGTCCTACTCTGCTAATAGACCACCGACACACTACTCGTGCTACCACTTATTATAATACCTCTCCATTTGGCCCAATCAGCATCGCCCTATCAGCTACGCACTGACTCGTAACACCAAGTCACGGCCATATGCTGGCATCAATGGCGTAACATCAGCATTCACCGGGCGCGGAGTAGACCCTCGCATCAATAGGTCCTTTTTCCTCTAAGATAAATAAATGATGTTTTCCACCAGCATTGTGCACCTGTGGAAGTCCTAGCAGCTACTAACATATGGATTCTTGCCTGTGTTTGCAAGTACTAAACAGATGACCTATCAGTACTAACAAATGCCCTATCAGTACTAACAAATGGCCTATCAGTACTAACAGATTGCCTATCAGTACTAACAGATTGCCCTAATCAGTTACTAACAGATTTGCCTATAGTTTAAGTTTTGTTAGTACTTGTAGCCATAAGCTGCCTTCTTTTGAGATGCGATTTCTTCCTCTTTTCTTCTTCAAAGGATTGTCTTGAAACATCATCCATAGCTTTAGCAGTCAATTCCTAAGTAACCATCTTCTTAAGTTCATCATGCAAGACTTGTTCATCTTCTGGCATCTGATGTTGTCCTTCCTTATCAATAACATCTTCTGAATCTTGTATATCATTGTCTTTAGGAGAACTTTCAGAAGCTTTTTCATGTGCAGCTGGAGCAACATATTCTATTGTAATCATTTTCCTGATGAACCTTTACGTGTTATTTTACCTTCTTTGGGATTACTTCCAAAAGCCACAAAGCCTCCATTGAAATCTTCATAGTCTGAAAGATAAGCTTTGTTGCCAGTCATATGGCTAGAGCAACCACTATCCACCACTGCATGATCCTATAACAAAATCTCTGGATTGCCCTGCACAAAAGTAAGAGAATTAGTATCTCTTAGGGATCCAAGCCATTATAAAGACTTTGGAAATCCCTTGTTTGGGTCAACCCCCCCATTAACTCAAACCTTTTTGAGCTCTGAATGATCCATGTCTTTGGACACAATGATCTAAGTAATTTCCCTTAGGGCCTCCAAACCCATTTTGACTTTTTTAGGTCAGTTATCCAGCTTACCCTTACGTATTAAACTAATGCTCTATGTCCCATCAAGTAAGTAGTCATATTTTGAACCCCAAAGTTTTAACATCTTGTTTTAAAGTCTTTGGGTCTAAAAGTGGTTTTGTGTAAGTAAGACCTCTTGATAGTCTTGTGAAACATCGAGCATCTTGGTATTACAATGTTCCTATTCTTGGGTAATATAGGTTCTAGTAGCATAAACAGGCCTTTGCAGTACTAACACTTGGCCTAACAGTAACAATCAAGCCTAGCAGACTAATCACTTGACCTAGCAGTACAAACTAGGCCCTAGCAGTATAACACTTCAGCCTAGCCAGTACCAAACAGGCCTAGCAGTACTAACACTTAGCCTAGCAGTACAACAAGCCTTAGCGATACTAACACTTGGCCTTAGCAGTAACAAAACAGGCCTAGCAGAGAGAGTACTAACATTTTGGCTATGAAAACGTGTTTTGTTAGTACTCCTGGATGGGGACAAAAGTCTACTTAAATGTGGGTATTTTTGAAAAGTTTTTTGATGATTAACTCTTTTAGTATTATCCCATGCTTGTTTGCCCTCCCTTTGACCAGTATTAACCACATTTTTTAGCTTAGGCTCTTGGCTCTTTTTTTCATGAAAGTTACAATCTTTGATCAGATGCTCAGTACTTTTACAAACAAAACAAGCTTTTACTTTCCTAAAACTAATTTCCTTTTTCTGAGAATTTTGGCCATTTTATCATTCTAGTCTTAACTGGTTGTGTCTCAGGTTCTAACTGTTTGCACTTCATTTACTCTTTCCTCATCATCTGAGTTCCCAATCCTCAATGATAACTCTATCTCGCGTCAATCTTAGGATTAGACACCAATGATTCACTGGTTGATTCTAGGCTTTTCAATTATTTGCTCATTTTGTTTGACTGCGTCTTCACTTGTTTTAGTATTAAGCTCAGTTGTTTGTGACTCAATGGATTTTATTCCTAATGGTATATTCATCTAAACCCCTGCAAATGATTATGTCAACTCTTGGGGTTAAGAAGTTCCCTGTTATGGAGAGGAGGAAAAGCATTTATTACCCATTTTCCTATTCTTTGAAAATCTATCATTTTCTGGTATATGCTCATCATCACTTGATCTACCATCAAAAATACTCAAACTGTTCTCACTATCAGTTTCATGATTGCTACTTAATTCATTCAATTGTGTGCTATAACCTAAACCAGTTTTATCTCTAGCACTCATTTGACTTTTAAGTATTTCCTCAAGATTCTTGGTCGATTCTTCCCATTTAGCAATCTTATCTTTTAATTCATCTCTTTCTTTAACAGCCTTCTCTAATTCCAGATTTAAGTTGTTAATCTTTATTTCTCTACATTTAAGCTCATAATTCTAAAATTCATATTTCTCACCCCAAGCTAACTCATTTTTTTCATGTCTAATAATCCTGGATTCTAGTGACTCTAATGCTATCTCATAACCCCTGATTTCTAGTTTTGCTTTGTTATGCTTTTCTCTTTCAGTATCATAGTTCTTTTGAAGACATTTAAATGATTCAAGACATTTAGAACATTTTTGTACCTCACTGTTAGAAGAACTTGATGAACTTGAAGAGGAGATGGCCATCAAAGCATAGTTGACTGGTTCTACTTCAAAATCATTGCTCAAGTCATAGCCTCCTAGACCATCTTGAGCCACCAGTGCCTGTGATGAAGATTCATTTGTTGGTACATTGTTCCTGCCATTGTCACCATAAGATCTTCTTCCTTGACTCCTTCCAGATCTGCATTCTCTAGCAAAATGCATTTTTCTATAACAGTTGTAGCACTCAATCTTTGACTTATCATGAGAAACAAGTCGTTTTTCTTTAAAGTCCATATTCCTTCCTATCCTCTGAATGAACTTCTTTACTCTGACAGTCAACATAGCCACCTGTCATCGAAGATCCAATTCCTCTAAGTCATCTCCATCCATCTGCTGAAAATCCTCATTCTCAAGTTGAGGACTGGTTGTTGGTTGTGCAAGGAAGGAGTAAGCTATATCATGAGCACATAGAGTAGATGGAACTTGATTAATTCCACCAGCAGTACTAACCCCAAAATCTCCACTGGCAGTACTAACTTCATTAGTACTACCAGTATTTTTAGAGGATAGAAAAGCCAAATTCTGAGAAGCAGAGTTAGAACCTGAAGACCTTTTCAATTCATCTTTATACACCCTAATATTGTTGTAAAGGTCATCAATATCAATCTCATCAATGTCAGGCTTATTTCTCATGATGATGGCAATCTGATTCCATGAAGAAGGAAGGCTTCTAAGGAACTTCTGGTTGATGTCTTCCTTTGAAATTGGAGCACCATAAACCTCCAATTGACTTATAAGTTTCTGGAATCTATCATAAGCTTTGTCCAAGCTTTCATTTGATGCAGTAGAAAAATTTTCAAATTAATGTTTTAGAACATTTTTCTGCATATTCTTGGATTCTATATTACCACTAAATCTCGATTTAATTGCCTCTCAGAGTGATTTAGCATCAACAACATTGTGAAACTTAAGGAGGTATTCATCAGGTATTGCTAAAAGCAAGATGCTTTTAACTCTTTCCTGATTTCTTCTAGCAGCTAGTTGTTTGGCAGTCTTAGGAGCAGGAGGAGCAGAAGTTTCTCCAGTTGTTGGTGCAGGCTCTTCTTCTAAATCTCCATTGACAATAACATCCCATAGATTATGGTCTGTATGACAGATATATTGGCGCATTCTCATGCTCCATATATCATACTCTCCCTTCCTGATGATAGGGATCTTCATTGCAGTGATTGTGGGTGGAGGAATGTCTTGTTCTGCCATCTTACATTTAAGTTCTTCTTAATCAGAGTTTCCACACAAGCTCTGATACCACTTGTTGGATCGATTAACTGAATAGATCTAAACCTTCAGCTTGCAAAGAGTTTGCTCCTTTAGATAATTCTAAAGCAACAATATTGAAACACTGAGTGAACACTATTGATTATGCGGAATCTAATCAATAATGCTAAGAAGAACAATAATAAATACCACAAAAGAACTTTTATATTAAACTTTGAATCTGCCTAGGTTACAGATTACAAACTATGATTACTATTCGATCCAGTATTAACTTTTTAACACTACCAGTACTAACTATGATAAACCTTCTACCAGTACTAACTATGATACTAGCAGAACTAACTACAATACTAACAGAATTAAGTCTGTTATACAAAATTCCTAACATACAATACTCTACATCGTCAATTTGTATCAACAAATAATCAATCCTTAGTGTAATTCCTTCGGTAGTTGCGAAACGATTATCTTCAAACTTTCCTTCTCTTTTTTGTTGCGATTTTTATAATTTTTTGATTTTTTTAACACTATACTACCAAACTCGGTGTATTTCATACTGAATTATGTTTCTGGTTTTACAACTAAATAAATTTCCTAACACATAATCAATCTTATGAATCTACATCTCTGTAGCTATATCTCTGTCCTGTAAGTAGTAGTAAATACTTTAGCAGCTGGTAACTGAGATCTAGCAGTATTAATCCATTGAAGTTTACCTCTAGATGTATTTACATACCTAGCAATACTAACTTTTGTACTAGCGGTTACTGGATACTTTGTATTTATTCAGTCTTCATCTCTGAGCAGTCTTATAATTTCTTTTGCAGCAGTAACTTATGTAACAGTACTAAATAATATACTAACAGTAGTAACTACTAGTAGTAAAACTTTTACACGAAAGATACTAACTACTTAGCTTATTATTCATTTAGTTTTACCAGCAAACACTATAGTTATGACTTGACATCACTTATTTTACCTAAGCTGTGTAAATCTAAGAATCATATTGATGTCTTGTGTATCCACAATACAAGCATACCTATAAACTTGTTGTTCATCTTATGATTCTTCAAGTTTCTTCATTAAATGTTCTTCATCACTATCCAGGGAGGTTGTTTTCATATTTACTTCATTTGTCCTCATGTTCCTTTCTTTGCCTATGAGCTTGTGTTGTTGATTGCATTATCGCATTCCTATGATTCTGGGTGAAGCTTTGTGTTCATGCTTTGTTTGAGTGTGTTTTTGGTGTAAGGGGAGATTCTTTTTTATCCTTACTGATTAGATTTGTAGTTTTGTAAAACTTACAAAGATCGCTTCTCCCACAATGTATCAAAACAACTTCCAAATAGTCACTTTGTATCCACTATATAGAATTTCTCAATACTTACTTTGTATGTTCTGGTTCAAAAAATTCCTTGTATCACCCCCTTAATTCCGCCGGTCCTTATTCTCACTTTGGCCTTGTTTTCCCTTCTGTTTAGCTTTAAACCAATTCCAGAGGGTCTCCATGCTTTTCTTATATCCTATTTATGGTTGCATCTTGATCCATGTAAGTATCGCTTTTGGAACTTACATTAACACTTAGTGTAATTGAAAGTATACAATTTCCTTCTTTGACAATCTTATATTTAACACTATCACTGGAGGGTTTGGTGGAATATGAGGTATAGCAATACAATTGTATTAACTCATTATACTTTAGACTCATCTTTTTATGATTTTCATCTCCGCCTCCTCTTGGATCATCATTCTTTTCCTACTTCTACACCTATCGCTATTCTTTCTTCAAATTCTTGTGGAGTTATGGATTCAAGCTCATCCCCTGCTCTTTTAGCACTTCCTTTTGTTCTTGTCTCACTGCTTTTCACCAACTTTGTATTCATGTCTACAAAAGTGTTTACCTTTTTCATCTCTTTATCAAACATCTCCTAGATCTCATCATAACTTTTGCTCTTCAGCTGATTGTGTTTGTATCCAGCCATGTTCTTCAATAGGTTGACATTGTATTTCTTTTTGTGACCCTTGTTGGTGGCTTGCTCCTTTTCTTTTGAGCTTTAATGCATGCCAAAGTGTTTCTTTCTCTTCTCCATGAGTTCTACATAACAATATTGTCTTTTCTTACTACTCAAATGTCCTTGTTCTTCTTGTTGCATTATGTTGAGCCAAATTGAAAAGGCATCATCTATCCTAGCTTTGTGTGTTTCATCACCCTCATGAAGTCATAGTGTATAACTGTATCATCCCCCATTTTATAATATTACTGCATGGATACAACACAATCTATAATCATTTTAAAATTGACACAGAATGAGACAGTTTCATTCGAAAGATATCGTTATCAATTTCATTTCAAATCAGAAGTTTTACGAAAGGCACAGCGTCCCCAAAATCTAGAACACATAAAATGTGGAATGATAACAAGTTTTAGCCATCTTCATGTCATGCAAACACTCCTTCTGTTTTATATGTTGTAAATTTACCCTGAGATATACATGATAAAAAAGGTTAGTCATTCACAAAGGTTGAGTGAATTTATGGTTTGAAATGTAATAGTTGAATACAAGTTATAGGGGAAATACTGGTACTTGCTTGGGGACAATTCAATCATGGGGAAACATTTTAATTGCATCTAAGCTCATGCTTCATAATTAACAGGGAAATCGCCCCACCGTAGTGGTTATTGGTTAGGGATCAGATGTCACATCTGTGCAAAAGGTAAACTTGCCATGGTTTCTATTGAGGACAAAATATAGTGACGTTTTGGCTTACACAAGCAGGGTATAAATATGGTAGCCGTAATCCTCCATAGATTCATTCACAATATTCGCGGTTCACTCGCAATGCAAAAGTAATTTAATGATTCATGATATGAAATAACGGACTGGAACCTACTTAGGCATATATTATATCTGGTATCATACATTTAGAAAACACTTGCATCATGGTTCTATAATCAGGAATCACAGGTGTTTTTTAAAAGTATTCAAAAGATTGAAATATAGGGTTTGTTATGAATTCAATTAAGCTTTTGAATAGTAATCACATTGTTATAAGGATAAAAGTGTATGTTAAAAAGAGTTTCTGTAATACAAGCTGTTTATCCCCATAGCGGTTCGGGTTTATAATAAACATTTCACAAAGATTGAAAAGCGAGGCTATGAACTCACTAAGTCTTTGAAAAGTAATCACCTCATTGTTGTTATAGGATTAACGAGTTTGTAAAAGATGTTGGTAACACTGCATGTATCGCCCCTGCGGGTTTTTTGAAAACATTAAATGAGATTGAAAAGCGAAGGCTATGAATCACATGAAAGGTAGGATGTAATATATATTCTGAAATTGAAAGCTCACGACCTTATCACATTCATAAAGGGAGGTTGAATATAGCAAATGATAGTAAACAGCCACGTCACGCAACCTGAGTAATATGTTGAGTCTTAGGAAGATTGTACTCTAGAACTTTAGTTTTAAGAGTTATGAGTTTGATGGAGTTTGGAATTATTAGTATCTACTGTTCGGGCCATAAATAATCAGAAAGTCTCATTCAGTAATGTTTTTTGAGGAGCTAGGGCTTTTAAATCGTAAACCCAACAACTCAGTCAGAACGTAATACCAAGATGAAACTCTTAATATGAAGGCTCCTAGTATTGTGATATGATATAATCGTTATTTTTAGCGCTATCTGTTATATCCATATCTGGAAATGGTTTAAGTACGAGAGCTTTATTAAAGTATGTATTGTAAGGTTTTAAACATTTATAATTTTATACTTTTTCAAAATGTTAAAATTTTTGACATCTGGAGTTTGAAAATAGTGGCCAATATTTTACCCTTTGGTGGTTTGCACTTTTTAAGAGTTTGGTCAATTCAAGTTTAAAAGATATACCAAGTAAACCTTGTACTTTGGAAGTGAACATAACTAGACACAAACCTTATAGTTATAACTTTGATAAAATGGACATTTTAAGCCCACTTTAGTTTATAAGTTTCAGAAAGTTAGGATATATAACCCTTCCCTGGATATTAATTACAAAACTTGTCAAGATTGACATGCATAGCTTAATTTTAACATTTCAAAAGATATTTATATGTTATAATAAACTAAAAATTGAACTGTTTAAACGTACGCAAGGTTTCTTAAATAACGATTCGTTAGGTAGAAGCAAAACGGGTCAAACAGTTAGGGTCTTTCAAAAACGTAAACGCTAGGAGTTTAAGTTAAATTCATTCATTAATCATAAAAGTAGAGTTTATTTTTAACATTTGTTAAAGCATGCT
The DNA here is from genome assembly GCA_026074375.1 of Tanacetum coccineum. Lineage (NCBI taxonomy): Eukaryota > Viridiplantae > Streptophyta > Magnoliopsida > Asterales > Asteraceae > Tanacetum > Tanacetum coccineum. Next base: position 13,073 of record BQNB010025715.1, read on the forward strand.
CTAGGATAGTTTAAACAATATTTACATCTTATACATTTTAGTTTTAAGAAAACGCCAAAATTTGGGTTTCGGTTTGTACGGTTTTGGATCTCAAATGGAAATAATAGCTCTGAATTGTGTTATGGAAACTTTTATACTAATAGTATATTTAGGATAATTATGGTGATTATAAGGGTGTCAATAGTAGCAAGATGTAGAACCATTCAAAACCTGCGGTTTGAGATTCAAGGAGAAAATTGGTGGTGGAATGGGTCGTTACGGGTAGTATTTCCACTCGATACGCCTTGTATTTGTTACCGGGGCTTAAATTCTTCAAAGCTTCGCTAGCTTGATCTATATTATATGATCCTATGATCATATGGAGCAGAGAATGTTGCACAACTTGGGTTTAAGAATGAAGAAGTGGGGGATGGTTAGAATGAATGGTATATGTTGCTCATATTTATAGTGTTAGCACACTTAGAGGTCAAGAAACTTTGTATTACCAGGGTAGGACACATGGGGGTGATGTGGTGAGGCTTAGGGGATGTGTATTGTAAGGCTAGAATGCAGGTGGGGTGGTTCTGTGTTCTAGGTTTTTTGGTTTTGATATTACTACATGCGTTGTTCTTCGGACAGCCACATCAGTCTCGGTAAAAATGGTTGCCATTTACTAAACTGTAATTCGTTGAAGCTGCAAACCAAGAAACAATTGTTTAGATATTTAAGTCCTCTACAACGTTTTGTTTTAAATATTTTGAGGTTACTCTAGAAAAATTTAGAGATAATGAGCCATTTTACTATCATGGTGTGCAGCTACAGGTGTGCAGAATCTGCGTACCATTGCCATTTCGGCTGTAACTAATTCATCCGACGTCGAATCGGGTTGATTCCACTGGCAAAATGATCAAAAGACATAGGGATACAACCTAGTTTTTTCACTTAATATCCAGATCCTATTGATATTTCTCAGATCCTATGTTTTATAGACTGGTCTGATTCTGAATTAGGGCCTACTTTTAGGTTTTAGGGTTAAAACTAGATTAGGGTTTTCTGGGTTTAATTCTTGAATATTATTGTTAAAATGATGAAATGTTGATAGGATATGATTGTTAATGTTGTAATATAAGTTATTACAACTTATTTGGGTGTTGGTTTGGGGTTATGATGGATAAAAACCAAGAAACGGGTCATGCTTTAGTATTTTGCTCGGGTTAGGGTTTCTAACTTTTGAATTAGGGTTTTGAAGTTAAAAATGTGTATGAAAGCTTATGAATAGAATAATTAGGGTTTACACATTGTACATTGAGTGTAGTAGCTTGTACACAAGTGGTGATGAAGAAACTAGAATGAAAACGGAGGTAAAACGGCTATTTTGGAGTTCATGCTTCATGATTTGTACATTGTGCTTTATAAGACTTGTACTTGACTTAGAGGGAGTTTATATTTCAAATGAGATGTTATATTACTTGTACATATGCTTTAGTAGCTTGTATATTTACTTTAGATATTAACCCTTCATGAAATTAGGGTTTAGAGGTATACGATAACGGTTTAAAGCCCGTTTTGATATAACGTTGCGAATGGTACATTATAGGAATAATGTACTTTGTAATAAGGATATTAAGATATTGACTTGACATTTTATGATATTTGCTTGACATATATGAAGACAGGATTGCCATAGATAGGTTGCGTGAGCTCGTCTACTTTAGTTATGTAAGTTACATGACATACTGAGATATTGACAATACAACTAATGTAATAAAGCGAAAAATTTCCCCGTACAATTGTGATAATAGAAAAATAGGTTTTGTATTTGATGAAAATTCTTGGGTTGTTATAGTCTCCACCCCTTACAGAAATCTCGTCCCGAGATTTAGTTGAAAGTTGTAGTGATATTATTTAGGAATAGATGTAGGTACTGGGTATGAATTTGATTTTTATGTTAGGCTAATCAAGGTCACAAGTCCACGTGTGTGATGCATTTATAATTATGTTGCGCACCATAATTATAATTACCTCCTTTCACACGTCTACTTATTTTCAAGATCACACCTCTTGATGACAGCCAATAGAATTTCTTCAGATCCTGATAGAACCTGGGTGGATGAAATACTTTGATTTACGGAACCTGTGGGTTATGGGCCTACCACGCTTCTGCTGCGCTACTCTGATCGTAAAGAATCGCTATTCATTAACCTTTAAAAGTCAACATCGAATAAGAATGCTATCACAAGTCTTTGTCAAAATTTTCATACCTAGTGGTATTGAAATCATTTGACATTGTATAGATTCTTGTGTGTTTCCTTGTTATTATGTTGCAGAATATAACAGAATAACAGAAAATTTTAGAATTTAAGACTTAGTGTTTCTTATTACAATAGGAGGCTTAGTGTTTCTTATTACAAAGATTTGAGAAAATTGGATGGTAAGAGAATTATAGTAATCCGGATAGAGATATGAGTCATCATACTACAGGATATAGGATACACAATTGGTATCATGAAACGACGAGGTATAATGAAATCACCACTGTATTAAGTTATAAATAACTTGTCTATAATTTTTACATAGTCAAAATTTTGACAAGCGTCATTATTTATACCACACATCCAGTGGTTAAATTCTAGAAAGTTGAAAACCACGTAGATCTAATATGGTGGTTCTCCCTTGAGTTCTTGTATCTTGTTCAGAAGACTTTTGATGACGAATCCAAATATAATCATGGAGGATATCCAGAGATGAACGTTCTAACGAGTATTAGGTTCCTCGGGGTCTGGTTCACTTCCCAGTGGTCGTGATATGATCCATAGTGAATTATCTAACTCCGCGAAGATATACTCATCAAAGAGATAGTCTGGTGGTGATGTAGTTGACCTAACTAGTGATGAAGATCCTACTGATGAAGATGGAGATATTGGAATAGGTGATCCAACAAGAGTCTCATTGTCTTTAGGTGGTGAAATTTCCTTGGAAGGAAAGGAATCTCAAGAATCAAACATTGGTGATAGTGATAATACTAGAGATGATGGTAAAACAGCTGGTAGAGCAATAATAACTTGGGGTGGTGGAATAACATCATTAATATCGGAATCAGAAGAGATGATAGTAGAGTGAGGGGATGAAGACATGACTGTAACAACCCAATAATGAATAACATATGTTATTTATATAATAGTATAGTAGTTATGTATTTTTACATACTATTCGGGAAAAGTAGTGACATTTGCAAAGAAGATCATTTGTTTTTTTCTCTCTTGAAGTAATTCTTTCATTTTTGTTTCTTTATCTTTTTACTGGTGTTTTTTTACGTTTTCGTCTGTTTTTTACGTTTTGGTCAGTTATTTTACGTTTTCGTCAGTTATTTTACGTTTTCGTCAGTTTTATATGTTTTCGTCATTTTTACGTTTTCGTCAGTTTTTTTACGTTTTTGTCTGTTTTTTTTACGTTTTCGTTTGTTTTTTTACGTTTTCGTCAGTTATTTTACGTTTTTGTCAGTTTTATTTTACGTTTTCTTTAGTTTTTTTAGGTTTACGTCAGTTTTTTTACGATTGCGTCAATTTTTTTACATTTGCGTCAGTTTTTTATGTTTTCGTCTGTTTTTTACGTTTTCGTCAGTTATTTTACGTTTTCGTCTGTTTTTTTACGTTATCGTCAGTTTTTTACGTTTTCGTCAGTATTTTTACGTTTTCGTCAGTTTTTTACGTTTTCGTCAGTTATTTTACGTTTTTGTCAGTTTTTTTACGTTTTCTTTAGTTTTTTCATGTTTACGTCAGTGTTTTTTACGTTTGCGTCAGTTTTTTACGTTTTCATCTAATTTTTTTACGTTTTCGTATGTTTTTTACGTTTACGTCAGTTTTGTACGTTTGCGTCAGCTTTTTACGTTTAGAACAAAAATGAAAGAAGTACTTAATTAGAACAAAAACAAACGGTCTTTTTAATGCTGATGAAAATTTTAGATGTACCTCTTCTTCTGCAGACATGGTTTGTAGATGAAGAGGTAAAACCTCTAAAAAAACAAACAAAACCTTAATTTGATGTTATCTTCAAAGTTTTTCACCACCTCCAATATCTTTTTTTTACATTGGTTGTAGAAATGTCACTATATAAAATAATCCAAACTTATGTTCTTGTTGCATAGGTTATAGCGGAGACAAGAATATACATTGTGTTTTTGTGTCTTTCAAGGTTTGTGGCTATACTAAACCGAGGTCAAGTACATTACACCATACATATATAAACTTACCATAATAAAATAAATTTAGACCTAACAGTAATTGGCGTCACCGAGTCTTGGACAACCTTGACCGCGTTCGTCCTTATTACACCACCTAGCTTTGATGCGTCTTGAATCAAAGTAATACAAGACTCGGTCAACTTCACGATCAAGTTTTGAGTTTGTTTGATTCTGATAAGCTATATATATGTTTAAGTAGAGTATATTTTGGTTGTGAAGTTGACGCTCATGTAGTAGCGTTAATCGCATCATGAAACTCCCTTATTACACTTACTCTTATATTCTTGATGATTATTGTTAAACTTTCGCTTTAATTAATATTAGACCCCATTGTGTCTATTGTCTATAAAACTTGATAATGAAATATATTTGTTTTTTCATGAGTATTTGTGTGATTAATATAAAATTAGTTTCTAGCTTATCATTTTAATTAATATAATTGGATTTACATAGTGGTGGAAGGCAAGCGGGCAACAAGCTGCGTCGCTAGCCCTTTTTGGATTGCAAAGCCAATACGTTTAAAAACCACATCCGTGAATCTATGTGTCATAACATTGTTGTGCATAACCCGTTGAACTCGACTGAGTAGCTCCATCGCCTCCGGTGCAAGAAAACCAAAAGTATAAGGAAAAGCTAGTGAAGGATGTAAAGAAGATTATCAAAAGAGAGAAAAAGGTTAAGGGATAAGGAAAAGCTATAACTCAACAAACCCCATCATTTTCCATGTCACATGGTTTATCCTCGACTCACCAATCGGATCTCATTATGATAAAACAGAAATGTCGTTATATATTTTCTTGAATTAATGTTGGCTAAAAGCAGTAGTTGGGCAACAAACTGGGCAAGCTCAGTTGGTCACTAAGAGTATTTTTGGGTATGTGAGTTCTCTAAGCCTCGCTGGAGGCATGTGTGAAATATATTGTGAGATACTAAAAAAAATGCCGTTCTAAAAAAAGCAGTAGTTGGGCTAGCGAAGGTCATGTGCGAAAGTTTATAAAATAACTAAATATCATGATAAAGATATATTGGCATCTAGCTTTAGTCTTTTTATGAGTTTTTCATTACTCTGAGCCACTTGAAGTAAATTTTAACAAATATTAGAACATAATTTCATGTGTTAACATTTTGATATTAAAAGCAAATTTTGAAGCCCGAAAATAAAGTAAATTGCGAAAATGGTCCTTGTTGTTTGGCCAAATTGCATATTTGGTCTGTCAAATTTCAAAATTGCAAAAAACGTTCTTATTTTCAAGGTTTGGTTCCACTTTTGGTCTTTGGTCGACTTGAAATGACTAAAATACCTCTCTGCAATTTGGCCAAACCACAAGGACCATTTTTGCAACAATAAAAAATATTTAAAATTTTTAAAAACATCTGTAAGAATTTTTTTTAATTCGGTTTCAGTTTACGAGCAATAATAAAAAAAAATTAAAATTATTTTTTTATTTCGGTTGAAGTTTAAGAGCAATAATTAAAAAAAATTTAAAAATAATTTTTTTTATTTCGGTTTCAGTTTACGAGGAATAATAAAAAAAAAAAATTAATTTTAAATTTTTTTATTTCGATTTAGTTTACAAGCAATAAAAAAATTAAAAAATTATTAATTTTTTTTATTTCGGTTTCAGTTTATGAGCAATACTAAAAAAAAAAATTTTAAAATTTTAAATTTTTTTATGTAGGTTTCAGTTTACGAGCAATAATAAAAAATTTTAAAAATTAAATTATTGTTTATTTCGGTTTCAGTTTACGAGCAATAATAATAAAAAATAATTTTTATAAATTTTTAAAGTTTAATATATTTTTTATTATTGCTCGTAAACTGAAACCGAAATAATTTTTTTTAATTCTTATTATTGCTCGTCAACTGAAACCGAAATAAAAAAAATTTAAAATTTTTAAAATTTATTATTATTGCTCATAAACAGAAACCGAAATTAAAAAAAATAAAATTTTTAATTTTTTTTTAATTATTGCTCGTAAACTGAAACCGAAATAAAAATTTTTTTTTTTTTTATTATTGCTCGTAAACTGAAGCCGAAATAAAAAAAGTGGAACCAAACCTTCAAAATAAAGACGTTTTTTGCAATTTTTAAATTTGACGGACATTTGAATACGGCTCTGGCTAAAAGTGACTAAATGCGTTTCATATGTGATAGGTGATTCTTACGAATCTAGGCTTACGGTATAAGCAAAGTGCGACTAGTTGTGCAAAATAAGGTTCATACGGTCTATAAGAGCATAGGGTATTCTTGGGTAGTGGCTTGGCGCCATCGCACCAACTCAAGGGATCCTCGTACCATCGACACCATGGCTGGCGTCGTCGTGCCTCGCGCCGACAGCTTGAGGCCACGCCATGGAGTTTTCTTTTTTTTTTCTTTTTTTTGTTGGTGTTGTGTTTATGTGTGTGTGTTTTACGTTTGTGTGTGTTTAATTTTGTGTGTAGAGGGCTGTGTGTTTAAAATTTTGTATGTGGTTAATTTTGTTTTCCAAGTTTTTTTATAGATGAAGATGCAGGTTCGTCCTGGTAAAGGTGGAAGAAGGAGACTTGTAATTTTTTATTTTTTATAACTTTAAACCTTGTTGTTATGAAAGTTTACTTTTATAAGTCTTTGTTAGTGTTTTTCTTTCACCGTTAGTCATTGTTTTGTTTACACCGTTAGTCCTAAATTTATATATATTAATAAAAAAAAATCTCCCACGTGGTGCCAATGAGGGAGCCTGTTTTTGGTGTCATGTGATAGTGTGGTGCCGTGAGAGATTTCGGTGACGTGTCAGCACTTTCTGGCCATGGCTTGAAGCCATGACGTGAGGATACCCGGCCCTCTAAGGGTAATGGTCGAAGGACGATCATATAGTTCATCCTTTGAAGGTAGAGTTGTAAGCCGAGCTTAGGTTTGAGTTCGGCTCGAAAATTATGAGTTGAGCTTGAATTTACCTTGATAAATTGATGATCTTTAATCAATCTAGGCTTGAGCTCGATTTGAAAATTTAATTTTTATATAAACATTAAATTCGAAACCATACACGTCAATAAATTCAAGAAAATAGCGATAATAAACTCAAAGCAAAGAACCTATACAAATCATTCAAGAGAATTAAGGTTTAAATAGTCTTGGTACGAATATTTAATTATTATATCAATATTCACATTAGCCTTTATTTTGTTTATATAAATATGTATAATAAAAATATATATGTTCTTAGTAGCTCAAAAAGCTAGATAAAAGCTCGAGCTATTAAAAACTTGAGCTCAACTCTTTATGTGTTTCGAGCTGGTTTATTAGGCTATGGAATCGGAGCTCTTTGAGCTTGATATTAGCTCGGCTCAAGCTCAAGCTCTTCGAGCTCGAGTTACTTGATAAAAGCATATGACTTGTTTGCAGCCTTATCTTAGTTTCGTATGGCACGAATAGGTTTGACGTATTTGGGCACGCTCGTTGCGCTCTTGAACATTTCCATTATGACTTAGAATGTATGTATCATATGCGGCATGTTAATCGACAAGAATATTAAGCGTTCGTTGTCATGATTTTGGGTCAAGCAAGATTATGAAATGTTGATCAATTTTAATATCTTTTGGAAAACGAAAAGGTGAATGATACCTAACCAAATCAAATGCAAAAAGGTCCTAGCAGCCAGCTAGATTAATGAATGACCCTTTTTCAATATAGTCTTCCTTGTTGAGTTTGTGAACAAGTCCCTGTTGGTGTTCCTATCACGTTTTGAGATGTTCGAAATGGGGAACAAACATCAAGAAGTGCCTCCAATTTGAAGCAAATACTCATACTAGTAGTATTAATGTTATGTTCGCCTTGGGTATGGAAGATGAAAAAAGGTTTATTGGTCGTGGAGCAGAAGACGTTCGTGATGGGTTGAGATAACCATCGTACTTATCTATTGTCTAGGATATGTGTTTTGGGATATGTGTGAGTCGTATTAGGAAAGTGTCAAAAGTCAATGTTTATCTTGTAGTCAAGTCAATAGTCAAAAGTCAACAGTCATTGTTTAGGAATGTTTTCGTATTCAATGCGTTTGACTATTTGTTTAGGAAAGTCATAATTGGCTCATGACCCATTTAGCTATTACTCGTTGTACTCTTTTGTTTTAAGGAATCAAGTTAAAGATCAATAATTCTCTCATTCTTCTTTCTATTTTCTTATGGAGCTCGCACACGCTAAAAGTGGTGCCCTATCCCGATACAACCCCTAACAGGGTCGTATCATGTTGAGCATGAATAAGCCACCACCAACGCGTCTTCGTCTGAACTGGCAAGACTTTTGACGCCTGCTCCTTATTACCCCGACTCATGAAATACGCGTCTTAGGTGTATAAATTAGAGAACTTGGTCGTTGAGACGACCGAGTCGTGGAAGGTAATTATGTTGATCACTATTGCCTCGATCATTCAGGGACTTAGCCTTTCCTCGCGTGCGTTGCTCCGTGTTGATACCCAAGTCACATTGAAAGTAGCGGTCTTTATGTCTATAAAATGGGAGAACTCGGCCGTTTTCTAGTATTTAAACACACGATATAAAGTCAAGACTGATGGTAATAAGCCATCATCAACGCGTCTTAGGTTGATCTAACATGACCTTCGAACGCTGTGCTCCCTTATTACCCTGCACATGAAAGACGCGTCTTAGATGTACAAATGGAATAAATCGGAACGGGTTTTGAAAGGTGTGGAAGGTGTTGTTCTATGTGTGTGTGTGTTATTCTGGTTTTATGGTGTATATTTATGTTTAAGTGTGACATGTTTTGATTGTGATGTTGGTTATGTTATTACTGAAGAGAAAAGCTAACAAGTTAAGTGGTACTCTTTATTGTGGTTTTCATAGTGTATCTCAAAACATGTATTCATTTTATGGGTGGCAATCCATGGGAGATTAAGCACTCGGGATAGACTTCTCAAATGGAATCCAAATGTTGATATAAAATGCACTTTATGCCAAACCATTAGTGGTTCTCATACGCATCTCTTTTTTTAATGTGAATATTCAAGATCAGTGTGGAGAGAAATTCAAATGAGTAGAATATTACGCAATACCTGATTTGCTTGAATTGATAAAATCCAAGAATATGAGCAGTTTTGAGGAACAATATGCTGTATGGAGTATTGTATGATGGATTTTCTTTGGAATGCTATTTACTTTTTCTGAAATGACAGAAATGCAAATGACTATTTAGCAGGAGAAATTAAAGGAAAAATTGTGCCCGCTACTTGGAAGCAAAATACTAGTAGTATTAAGGTTCACTACATCAATTTCTAACGTTTGATTTAGATTACATCAAGACTTGTGTGTGGTAAAGAGGTAAACGGTGGAAGAGGGCAGATCGCCCATTTTGACGTGGCGGCTCGCATTTCGCTCGCCACCACACCGACCCCTTCGCCGTTCTTCGCCAAATGCCAATTCGCCGTTGAAGTGAGCGAGAAAATGCTAAACAACTTTTTGAATATAACCATTGTATAAAATTTAATATGTAACGGATATTTTTTCAAAACAATTAAATTTTTATATTATTTTTTTAAATTATACCTACTTTTTACTATAAATAACACTTCATTTTAACATCTCAACACACACTTCTCTACCAAAAACATCATTTTCCTATCAATATCTCAACACACACAAAAAATAGTCACAAAGTAAAAACAATATATTCGCCTATATGAATGCTTTTATAAGTTACTTACTGTTTTGGGGAATGCGTGTTGTTGATGGGTTACAAACTGATGCATCCACTTCATCACATAGTACCCGCACTCCCAATAGTGATGTTGTTTGTTGCACTAAAAAGGGGTTGTCTTCATTGCGCCCAAAGTCAGTCTTAGTCATTTGGTTGATGGCTATGTTGGGCAACGACCACAAATAGATTTTGTCGATCTATGGGAATTGGGATTACGAGAGGTGATTTTGAAACTATTGTGTTTTGTACACATCCACGTTTTTATTAGATGATGAACACCTGTATCGTATTATGTTTATTGATAAGGTATTTATAATGCAACATACATAGAAATCCAAATGTATCCGAAGCCCACAGACGGGCTTGGGCCATTATATAATCTAATACTCCCCCGCAATCCGAGCAGCGAAATCGCGAAAGCTCGGATTGGATGAGAAAGCTAAATAAACATTAAACAATAAAACTTTTGTTGATGCAGTTCTTCGACAGCAAGCGGAGCAAAATCTTCATCGCCAATGGAAAAAGCAAAACAAAGCGATAACAAAGCAAAAGCAATAAGAAATAATTAATTTTGATGACGATATCTGACAGCAAGCGGAGTTGAATCTTCGTCATGCAACAACAATAAAAAGAAAAGAAACATAAATATAAAGCAAAGCATGGATATTTTTTTAAAAGGGATAAAAGTTGACGGCTAGGGTTTGACGGGGTGGCATAAAAGAGGCCGCTCAACTTAGCCACCTAGGTCTGAGGATCAAACCAAAAGAAAATACGTGTTGAGTTGCATTCGATCAACTATATTTTTTCTTCATCATCTATTTGTTTTCATTGGCGAAGATCATTGTCGTTAACAACAAAAGTTGGTCATCAAATTGCCGCTCCCTCCTAAAGGCAAAGCAAGCCATGACGTAAAATAGTACGAAAAGGAGGACGCCACAATCAATAGAAAACTATGCCGCCAAATACAATTATGCTTCCGCTCAAACAAACAAAAAAAAGATGAGGAAAAGAAGAAGCGGCTTTCAACATTCATTGCAGTTTGTCCGTCCAGATCTTGGATAGGCTGCCGTTTTCAACTTGCGGGGGATATGGAGCGATCAGTGTTAGACGATTAGATTATGGCCCAAACCCGATTGTGGGCTTGGGTCCATTAGGTTTAGCGTTAGTTATCTTATTTTTTAAGTAATGTTTTATTATAAAGGCATGCCATAAAACATACATGTAGACACGGATGGATCTACATAGGTGTTGGATGTTGCACGAGCTACACCTTATTTTAGGTCACGAAATGCAAACACTACAAAATAAAAGTCATTTACTTACTAAAGGTTTTGCTTACTAATGAGGCAAACAGTCACCTAAACCATTTGTAACCTTTGGTGACTAATGCTTATTAAAGATAAAAGTAAGCAAAAAAGTTATGTACTTTTTAAAAAAGAAAGTCGGGGTATATAATTTTTCTAATGACTTTTTTGCTTACTAAATATAGTGTAAGAATAGACTTTTAGGGTGCGTTTGGTATGGGTATATGGGAATGGGGTTATGGGTTTCATAGTGATTAAAGATGTTTGTTTAGTGGGCCCAAGAATGAAATGGGTATATCATAGCTATAGACTCATTACTCACCAATTTGGTGTCTACGAAATTCATTCCGTGGGTTCATCTCTTTTCCACTACAAAATTCAAATATCTATACACTTTTTTCATTCCATATTTTGTCATCCAAACATAAACAATCGTAATCATACACTTTTTATATCCATTGTCATTCTACCCCATACTAAATCCGATACCCATTGTGATTCCTAACAACAAACCAAACGGTCCCTTAGTGGTCCCTTTAATACTTACTATTTTCTCTTTAGTGGGAGTTAACAAAATAACTAATTAGAAATGAGAAAAAAGTAAGTAATAAAGGGATTACTAAAAGTCTATTCTTACACTATATTTAGTAAGCAAAATGGCCATTAGAAAAATTATAACCCCGACTTTCTTTTTTAAAAGTACATAATTTTTTTGCTTACTTTTATCTTTAATATTATAAGAAGTAGTCACCAAAGGTTACAAATGGTTTAGGTGACTGTTTTAAGCAAAACATTTAGTAAGTAAATGACTTTTATTTTGTAGCGAAATATGTTTCAATACATTCTTTTTTTTCTTGTATGTGCAACCTCCAATAAATTGTTTGCTACAATTGTTTCTTACGATGTAACTTTAGTTAACTCAACAATTCTCTTGTGCAAAACCTTTTTGAAAATTCTGAGTCTGTCCCTGCTCGCAAAACTAATTTTTTGCCACTAGCCGGTTGAGCTGGGTAGTGAGGAACTAAGAATCCGTGACACAAAACTGACCATCATTTTGCTGCAACCTAGGGGCAGTACTTAGTAACATGTATCTGTGTCTGATCTATAATCAATCGGAGGCGAATAAATGTAGTAAAAAATTAATCGAAACAATTATTATTTTGACATAAAAGATCATGTGTATATTTGAGTGTTATAATATTTGTTATGCCATAAAACATACATTAAACATTTCGAACTATTAAACTAAAAAAACAAATTTAGATATTATGGTTTTCAATCGTATATTGTTTTGTTCGGTTTCTCCTAGTTTTGAGTTTTTGAGATTCAGTTCGACTCGGTTCTATCGAATCCTATTTTGAACACACTAAAAGGCATATCCTAATTTACAATTCCAAAAACAAAGGGAAAATACATATATATCAGCAAATTTTTTTAAAAGCATTTAGTAATTTATAATATAATAGAAAAAAGAAAAAGGCAGCAAGATAATTCCAGTTCATGCGGCTTCTAGTCTCCGCGATTTCGCATTATCCATACCCGCCTTGTTGGAGTTCCTATCTTTTCATTGACTTATCTGTCGCTAAACCTTTTTGACATCTTCCAAAACGTGTGATATAGTAGAAAATTTTGTAACTTACTTTTGGCGTAATTTGTTCAAGTAATAAAAGATTTCTGAGATTTTCTAACTTGTGTTATAGTAGAACATGTTTATGATTAGATTAAGCGAAATTTACCGAAACAATCAAATCAGAAATGAGTTTTCTTGCAGTAACTGTCCTTGTATTTTTTTACCAAAAAAACCAAGTTTATCGCGCATGTTGGGTAGTGAAGAACTCGAAGAACACGTGTCGTCCTCTCATTGGAAAGTGTCGAATGTTTAAAGAAAAAAAAAGAAGTTCATCGCGCAAATGTAACGGTGCAGTATATGATGTATGTGTTAAATCATATATTGATTGTGTTTATGTCATATATGAATTCGTTATATCATATAAGATATTAATTATAAGTGTTATATCATATATGATATTAGTGTTATATCATATATGAGTTTTAAAATGGCAAATTTTCAACACACGAAAAAAAACTAGAAACACGGTTGAAAAACGGAAAAAACGAAGAAAAAAAAATTTTCTCGAAAAAACGTGAAAAACGAAAAAAAAGGTGAAAAAAGTAAAAAAAAGGTGAAAAATCTGAAAAAATTTGAAAAAAACGTGGAAAAAAGATGAAAAAGACGTGAAAAAAACGTAAAAATTTTTTTTGTCGAAAGTATATCAAAGTGGATATCTATTGAAAGATAATTAAATGTTCGTCGTGATGGTATATTTTTTTTTACTTAACGATTAACGGTTTAGGAGATATTTAAATTTTAAAAAATTGGTGAAATAATTAAATGCTTTTAATCACAACCATTGATTTTTTTTTAGATGGATGGTGTGGATGAGTCCCCTAGTATCCAACTTTTTTTTGGTATTCAATATAACTCTCCTCTTTAGTAATTTATAATATAATAGAAAAAAGAAAAAGGCAGCAAGATAATTCCAGTTCATGCGGCTTTTAGTCTCCGCGATTTCGCATTATCCATACCCGCCTTGTTGGAGTTCCTATCTTTTCATTGACTTATCTGTCGCTAAACCTTTTTGACATCTTCCAAAACGTGTGATATAGTAGAAAATTTTGTAACTTACTTTTGGCGTAATTTGTTCTAAGTAAAATAAAAGATTTCTGAGATTTTCTAACTTCTGTTATAGTAGAACATGTTTATGATTAGATTAAGCGAAATTTACCGAAACAACCAAATCAGAAATGAGTTTTCTTGCAGTAACTGTCCTTGTATTTTTTTACCAAAAAAATCAAGTTTATCGCACATGTTGGGTAGTGAAGAACTCGAAGAACACGTGTCGTCCTCTCATTGGAAAGTGTCGAATGTTTAAAAAAAAAGAAGTTCATCGCGCAAATGTAACGGTGATAAAAAAAATTTATTTTTTTTTAATTATTTTTATTTAGATAAAATTTTAAAATTTAGGGTTTGGTTTTTATTAGGGTTTAGATAAGTTTTTGAAAATAACGATATCGGCAATCTTTGAGAACGTTTGACGCTATTGAAACATTATTTGAAAAAAAAAATTGGTCGGTAGTGTTGTCTTTGATGAGGTCTACAAAGTGAACCAAAACTTGTTACGAAAATAATTTAATATGCATAAGATATGATGTTGCAAAGTGTGTCAGTTGTTGTTATTTAATTGTTTTTTTATTAGTTCAATTGTATAACGCGATAACTATAATTTTTAAACATCAACGATATTCATTAATAGCATTACAACACGAGATTACATGGCCAACCTTATTTAGAGGATTTAAAAAACTTTAAAACAACCACAAACAACTACAAAGATGGTTAGCAAACTGGTGTTAAGCAGTAATCCTTTTACATGTCTCTGTAGTTCGTCATCAATTGTCTTTTCTCTTCCATACTCCGTAGCAACTCATCTCTAACACTTTTCAAGTATACACACTTCTTCATGTCCGCCCCTGTCATGCATCCAAGGGCGTACTTACCATAGTCAATTAGTGGGTGATCGTGCAAAACCATCAGATTGTTAATTTCCACCCTACGATCCGTAAACCTATCAGCAAAACGATGCATCAAGGATAAAATTTGTTCCTCCAAAATAGCTTCTTCATCAAGTGCTTCTTGTAGTTTCATAAGGACATTTGACCTAACGTTTTCTGGGTTACTAGCCATGGTAGAAAATGAGAAGATACAATTAATAATTTATGTGAATGAAAAATTAGTTTGAGTATGAGAGTCCCCAAGTTATGTCTTTATATATAAGCTATAATTGAATGATATTTGCAGTGAATTGTCAATCAATGTCAGAAAAAGTTAATGACTTGTCAGATATTGTCATAAATCGCGTGATATTTTTAGTGATAAAAAATAATGTCGTTGAGTTGTCTTATCAGTTGCAGTACATAAATATATTTGCAGTGAACTGTCATTCAATGTCTGAAAAAGGCTATGATTTGTCAATTCATGTCATAAATCGCGCTAATTTTTTAGCGATAAACAACAGTGTCATTGAGTTGTCTTATCACTTTGACTAAAAAATAAAATTTTTCAGGGACTAATCATTTATGATATCTTGTAAGTTTGTAGTGATAAATAAGCTTGTCATTAATTAGTCTTATCTGATTTAGTAAAAAGCAAATGATATTTGAATTTCCCTTTTAGCATTGTAAGCATAATTTACACTTTAAACTTGTTAGTATTTTTGTCTTTGATGAGCTATTCAAATAAATCGTACAAACAAGAATCTTGATTCATATGATCCATAGAAAACAATACATAGTAGGAAAAAACCACACCTAATCTAGTACATTGGCAACCTTATTATTCTGACTTAAAACAAACAACAACAAACAAGAACACAAATGGTTGGCTAGTTGTTGTTAAACAACATGATTCGACAATCTATATTGCCCTGTAACTGTTAATGAAGTTTTGCTTTTCAGCAATGCTTCTCAACAATTCTTGTCTTGCTCTGATTAAGTTGTTTGTTGTACGTATATCCGCTTCATGGGTCATTAGTAGAGCATGTAATCCGTAGCTATTAAGGCTCATTGTAGGCATATTCTGCAACATTGTAATTTGTATCTCACGGATACGCATTTGTTCAAAATAACGAGTTAAGTTGCCCAACATTGTATTCGCTAGTGTGGCCTCGGCTTCAAGCTCCCTTTGCAGGTTGGCAACAATTGTTTTACGTGCATCATTTGCAGAATCAGCCATAGACTTTGTTAGTAGTAAGAAGAAGTGTGTGTGTGTGTGATTTGATTGTATTGTATATGCAAAGCTAGTTGATATAGGGGAAATAGTTTGGCTAGTACTTATCAATAGCCTGATATGAATGGATGGACTGTCAAATGTTGTCATAGATATCGTACATTTAAAAGAGATCATAGACAATTTATTGGACTAGTCTATATCAACTGTAATACTTAATTATTGAATAGATAGAAAAAAGAGAAACAAAGTGTCTACATTGAAAAGACATTGTTAATAGATATTGAGTTACATGAATATTAGTACATACGTTTCTTTAATTTTTGATGTTGAACTGCTTTGGTTTCCTCGCATTGTTTTTTTCGTTTCTCCATTTGATGTAGATAGCTGAGTGATTGAAATGATTTATCCGAAGAGCCTTTGTTGGATTTCAGCACCGTGGTTAGATCTATCTTTGGACATGATAACTTGGTTTCCTCGTCTTCATAGTGTTCTTGTTCCGCCCATTCAACCATTTGATTGAAAGTGTAATCATTTTGTGTTACCTCCCTTTTATTGTCTTCACTATCACTTGTGTAGTTGGTTATGACATGGTTCATCATTTCTGCCAAGCTAGCATTTGGGAAAATATATTTGGCAATAATAAAATCGACACCTAGGTGGTCAATGTAAATTTGCAATTTGTAATGCGCTGAAGAAATATCAAACATGACATGCATATCATAGTTGTTTCTAAGTTTTACAGTTATTGAAAATCCATTGTGCGGTATTTTATAATAAAGAGCATGGATGTTATTACCCAAAATATTAGACAAATATTGTTTCAGCTCTTCTAGTTTCATTCTTGGAATGTTGATGTTCATTGTTCCACCGTTGATGTACGTTGTGTTTTTTGTGTTATCGAGGACCAATTGACCATTATTGTGAACCAAAAAAATGTAATTGTTTTGCGTATATGGTGTGGTAGGTATTGTTTTATTAATAAATCCTAGATCACCAAGAAGTTCATAGTAATCAAACTTTTTGTATTTTTGTTTTTGCATTTGATGTAGATAAGTGAGTGATTCTTCTATTTTTTTAGTGGCTTCTGAAATGATACCTGCAAATGCTTCCTCCAATGACCCATCGTTTGGAATCAGCACCGTGCTTAGATCTATCTGATGATGAGAAACGAAAAGCTGGATCTTACCAGCAACTTTTGCAATGTCGTACATAACATTTGTATCATAATCATTCTTAATTTGTTTCAAACCTGACAATGTGTTGTTTGGTGGCAACGTGTAATACAAAGTAGTGAACCGTCTTGATATTTTTCTGGTAAGATAGCTAATCATATCTGCAAAATCTGTTGGTAGAACGTTTATATTGAGTATTGAACCATTTTGATAGGTTAGCGGGTTAAGTTTAAAACCGCCGTTGTGATGTACCTCGAACTCGAAAGTAGTATTATTAGACGTCGACATTTTGTCAAAGAAAGAAGTTTGAATTGAAATTTTATTTGTCAATCTTTTTGGTTGTATACATGTATATATATACTATTTTTTTAGTGCAAAGTTGATACGTCATGTTGTTGTCAGAAATGATATGTCATTTCGTTGTCTGAATAAAGCATTTTATTGAGTTGTCACTTCAATGTTTATTGTTACAGCCTACATCAAGGAAATTTGATGAAAAAAGTAAATTAGAATACAACAACACAATCATAATTTGTAGTTATTTAGTGACTACTCAAATAACTTTTTTGAACAAGAAGGTTTTCCATGTTTTTCCTTTTTGCTTCCTTCATCTTTATGATGGTCGGCCACGACAAGTGGGGATATCTCCACCCGTGAAACATACACGTGTAGTCGGTTTTGATGAGATTGAGCATACGTGAGTAACATGTTGCGGTCTTGTAAAGCATCAGCCAATGGTACAAGACCTGAATCCATACTACAATTTGGTTTCCTTAAATAAAGAAAAGTGGCGGAGTTTTCATCGTAACCCAAAGAGTATGTTAAAAAATTTTCACTTGATTTGTTGAAAAACTTTCCAACTCTACAAGATCTATAGTTGCAACCAGCCCACCAACGAAACCTCTTCTGGGGGGACTAGTGAACCTTCCATAACGGTGTAGTAGAACTTTGCAAGTCATTGTTTGAACTTTAAAATGAGTTTTGTTTATGAATGTAATGTTGTTGTGAAAGTTGAACCATAAGAATGTGGTTTATATAGTGTGAGTGGTACCCCGTGTTTATTGTTTCTTTTTATTATTTTTTTGCAACCTCGGAATGAAATACATGACAACATTCGTACATCACAACATTCGTACTATATATTAAATAACTAACAAAATGAAAACAAGATAACATTAAAAACATACAAACTGTTATAAACGAAATGAGTTAAACCAACTATTTGAAGCATTACAGTTTAGATCATCTAGATGCTGAGATGGTTGGTTTTGAGATTCGTATTGATCATACATTTGTGCTGACTGTGTGTGATTTACATCATATGGTTGAGATGTGTTATTGTCATATTGATCGTATGGCTGCGATGGGTATGTGTTTCGACCATGTGGATTTGATGAGTATTGGAAAGTGTTGTCATATTGTTGGTGTGGGTTGTGGAATGATGGTTGTTCATATCTTGGAATTTGTTGTTCATGTTGTGTTCGTATGTTTATAGGTGGGTCAAAGATAAATGGTTTATTGCAATTATCACGTCGGTGTCCTGCTTGTTTGCATCTCGTACAATGTATAAGTCTAGGCTCCTCACCTTGTGATTTTATTCGGTTTGTATTTTTTGGACGACCCGGTTGTGGGTTGTCCATCCTAGGAGGTATAGCTTTTCGAATATGTTGGGGAAATTCCCATTCTTGAACATTACCAATAAAATGGATTTGTTCAGCGTAAGTGCCTTGATATTTTGATTTTTTAAACCAGTCTGATACAAACTGGACACAATCAGCCAAACCCAAAAACCTTGTAACAGCTATAATGTGACCACATGGTAACCCAGAAAGCTGCCATTTATGACATTGACATGTGCCTGTCTGAAAGTCGACTTGAAGATTATATCGCCCGTCAAAAACTTGGTATTAATGATCACTAACACCACAAACAACCCATTTTGCGCTTTTCATCATTTTTTTTCACTTTGTTTGCCGCCCAATCAGTAATTTCATACGTCATATTTGCTACATTTAAACATAAAATAAATGAATACAGTAAATACCTGCGAGTTGGCGACGTTTATAGTACCAGTCTTGCACCATTGCACGATACGTCTCTGCTAACTTTAACACAAGTAGCTTCCTATACAACACATTACAAGCATTAACAGACTCGACACTATTCGATGTCAAATAGTTGTAACGCACTAATGGGCAATGCGCTCATGACCATCTCTGGGGACCAACTTGACAAAGTTTATCGTACGCATCAGGCTGAATATCATGTAGATGGCTCTTGCTGCTTGAAAATTCTTCTGTTGTGTAAGCCTTGCATATTTTATAGAATAAAGCCTTTGTTTTATCTCTTTTCAAAGATAGGTTCATCATTAAATGACGACAACATACAACATGATATGCTAAAGGGAATTCATTCTGTACTGCCAAAGCTATAGCAGCATGCCTGTCAGATATGAATAGCAAATTGGGGTTATCACCTATACATTCTTTAAGTACAGACATCCACCATGACCAACATGGACCTGTTTCCCCTTTGCATATACCAAAAGCAATTGGCACAATTTGGTTGTTTCCATCCATGCCGACAGCTATCAGATTTGTTCCCTTGTATTGACCCTTTAAGTGTGCCGCATCTATTATAAGTAATGCTCATAGATAACTCACGAACGTACGAATCTGAAATTAAAAAACGTTATACTAATTCTATGGTAACCTACTACTATTTAATAAATAAAAAAGATGATTGTGACTTACCGACGCACCAAGGGCAATGAATAACATCTCAAAAACTCCTTTTTCATCTGTTTTTATACGTGCTACTGTCCCTTCGTTTTTTCGTTCTAGATTATAACAAAAATACGGAAGCATCTCAAAAGATTCATACGGTGAACCCCTTATCTGTTGTATACAATAATCCTTCTCTCTCCATGCTTGTTTGTAAGATATATTTATTTTATACTCTGACATTATATCTTGTTGTATATCTTTCCCTTTTAAAGCACGCTTAGTATCTTGTAACTTTGAAGTAAGAATGTGAGCAATAACTTTTTTGTTTGCATTTCAATGGTTAGGATATGTTTGGGTTTTTGAACATGTGTGAACATCATTAAAAAATGTAATGCTAAACTTTTCAGTTTTCCCCCAACGGGTAGCACGAATCTTCCACTCACATTCATTAAAATGAAAGCATTTCAATGCATACCTTTCTGGGGCTGACCTATCATTCAAAAATTGGTAACCCTCGTCTAAAGCTTTCAATCTAATGGCCAAGTCTAAAGCTTCATTATTGTCAAAAATATTACCAACCTTAACTTTTGTTTCTTTTTTATAATCTTTTGAAATCATAGGTTTGGACTTGTAAAGTGGTGTGTCTGGAATGTCTGGTTTAAAAGACATGTATTTCTGCCAATTTTGGTAATTGGTTTGGGGGTTGTCATCCACAACATCATCGAATTCATTTTTTTCATCTTCGTATTCGCTGTAGTCTCCGAACGCAAAAGAGCATTTAATGGATAAATTGTACCTCATCGTCGTCGGTGATATCAAACTTATCGTCTATTGACGACACCTTAGCAGATAAATTTAATGGATAAATTGCTTCCAAATTGAATTTCTTCATCACCATTTCGTGTAAAATTGCGTAGTACGTCAATATTCAACGCAAAATGGAAACCTCGATTCATACCCGTTAAATGAATCAAACATTTAAACTATTTAATATTTTTGATCCATAATTTTTTATAGCTTTAAACTTAAGTTTTATGGGTTTTCTCTAACTGTGATTATAATATAATATATAGTATAGAAAATATATATATATATATATATATATATATATATATATATATATATATAGTAAAGTCATTGGACTAGGGAATGAGTGAATATAAACAAAGGCAATGACATTTTGTATCTTACTTACCAATTAATAAGTGATTTTATAGACATTGATTTTACTAAAAGAAACATGACTAAACAATGAAATGACATTTTTGTAACATCACTTACCATTTTAATCGATTTATTGACATGGATTTAACTGAATATAGAACATTGACTATAGAAAAGCAATGACATTTTTTTAATCATCACAATACGTTTATAAGCGATTTATGACATGATTTGACTGAATAGAAACATTGACTAGACAAGGCAATGACATTTTTTATCATCACTTACCATTTTAAGCGATTTATGACATGATTTGACTGAATAGAAACATTGACTAGACAAGGCAATGACATTTTGTATCATCACTTACCATTTATATACTCTTAGCATTACACTAATTTTACTTACAAAATCACCATACAACCTTTATCAAACTATTTCTTAAAGTAATTATGTCCAACAATATACCGTTTGACATTCAAATGGATATCATGAATAGACTTCCCGTGAAGTCTTTACTTCAATTTCGTGCTGTGTCAAAGCAATGGAAGTTTTCCATTGACAATTTCGTGATGTGTCTACTTTAAGCTCTAGAATCTAGTATAATCTTGATTATGACTGTTTGCCACATCCATCAATAAGAATAAAACGGTCAGGTCAAGCAGTTATAGATGGTAAAATTTTCTGGATTGGCTCAGAAAAGTCTTATAATGATGATGGTATTTGTAAAAAAAATTACTTGATAGTTTCATTTGATTTGCTTACTCACCAGTTTCATGTACAAGACATGCCTGAACAGGTAGGAGTTGGGGAGTTTTCACCTCCGTACTATATTTCTCAGCTTGGAGACTCTCTTATAATTTCTGGAAGCTTTGGTTTTGGGGCTTTTCGTATTATTTATGCATGGACGTTAGATTTTGAAGATGGTATTATTTCATCGTGCAACTTGCTATTCACCATTCTACACCCAGCAGGTCATTTTCTCAAACTACTTGGATTCAGTAATGCTAACGAACCAATAGTGGAAGCAGAAATTGTCCAGCAATGGTATAGCTCACTTCAAGTGTTCAATCCAATCATTGAGGGCTTTGTGAACGTTCATGTCGAAGCAAACCGTGACTCATTTTTCATTGGCCCACACAAAGAGTCACTAATTCTACTTACCGAACCAAGCAATGAAATAATATATTAATGTTAAAACCGTACTAGTTTATATATGTAATGTTTTAATTTACAGCTCTACGTATTCTGTTAGGATTTCGTATTGTTTTTATTGTAATTTGTAATTTTTTAAATCAATGACTCTTGCTACACTATAGTCTAATATGTCAGTGGGTTGTCAAAATCATGACATAACTCGCGTAAAATAAACAGTGATGAAGTCAATGTTTGTATACACGCAGTGATTCGTCTACTTTGTCAGTGAGTTGTCAAAATCATGTCATAAATCACGTAAAATACAAAGTGATGAAACCAATGTCAGGGACTAGTCAACTCAATGTTTCTATATATTCAGTTAAAAATGGATTCCAACTTATACATAATCATTGAATAAAAAACACAACTTCTTCACCAAATATCAAAAATAGATGCCAGTTTTAACAACGAAAATGAAGCATGGGAATACAGTCTAGATATTGATGATTCTGATCTTCATTTAACTCTTGTTGTTCGTTCCTCTAATAGCACTCGTGTTGAACCATCTACCTCAAACCTAAATCCAGTTAGGATAATACCCGGTCCTGCAGGTCTTGTTCAGCAAGCCAGACTACTTAAAGAAAATGTTTTTATTCTAGATCCAAATGGGGCTTTAATGTCTACACAATAATATATGGACAACGTTGTTGAGGATGTTGGTGACAATGATGACTTTAAGAGTGCAGCGTGGGTTAGCGCCACTAACTATGTCAATACATTTGGTGGCACTGTAACTAGATATTTGGGAGACATCGATAACTTTATAAAAAATGGAAAACTTGACCAAGTTGTTGGAATAGTGAAGTCTTGTTCACCAAATATGAATGGCGACCTAAAGGTGACTCTGAAAGATCTCTCAGGTACAATACCTGAAACAATACATCACAAAGTCATTCGTAAGGGTGGTTATTAAAAGGATATTAATGTAGGCGCTGCAATGATACTGAAAAATGTCTCTGTTTTTTCTCCTAAACCATCAAAGCATTACCTTAACATAACAATGCGAAACGTGGTTGAGGTTTTCCGTAAAGATACTTAAAACCCACCATCGCGATCGAGCTTCAATCTCATCTGGTACCAGTCTCTCAACAGGTAGTTGACCTTTTAAAATAAAAATAAAGACATTCAATATGAATTAAAAAACATAATCAAAATTAATAACATAACAAGATAAAAACCAATACTTACATGCAACATAGGTTTAAGCATGTGTCGATAAAACTTATGCTTTGAAGACCAAGCAACTATTCGAGGATGACGACGATAACGTGTATAATATTCATCTGTTGCTGCTCGAAAAGACTCCAAGATCCACGTCTAAAAAAAATTATTTCATCTAATATAAATTAAACTAATAAAATAATTGCCAATTTTAATATTAAAAACTAAAATATGACATACCTTGAACGCCCAAGCAAATCTTTCAATCGAATAAGTTTTCGTATTACTTTCATTTGTAGGACCACTGACATATAAAGGTTGCCAACGTTTAACATTTGCATCCCTTAAATTCTTGTACAATTTCGGCCATACATATGAACCCCAAGGATAGTTATCCCAACCAACTCTATCATTCGCTAACCTTAATATCCAATTAGGGACAGGACGTCTATCCTCGACGCCTAATAACACTAACTGCACAATGCCTACACAACATAGGCTAACAGCATCGTTGTCGTCTAATTTCTTAAACACATCACTCTCAATCAATAATTCAACATCCTTTCCTTTTATAGGTCCTCCATCTAAATCTGAAGAAAACACCCTACGCCTAAATGGAATTGGCTCTTTTGCTTTATTAAAATCAGCCGAATTTTCTACACCAAACTTTAACCCACTTACTAGGCAAAATTCTTCCCTACCAAATTGAATAGTAAAATTATCAAGTATATGGTAACACAAAGGAATATTTTCATTTTCATTACCTGTTAACACTAATTGTTGACCCAACATAAAATGTAATAAAATACAATTCTCAATCCAATCATCCATATCTAAAAACAAACCAAAACATGTTTGCCTAAATAACTCTTCACGTTTAGTGCCCCTAATTAAACGTCTAATCGTTTTGATCAAAGTTAACTTACTCCTGCATGTCACAAAAACACGTGGTACCTAAAATTAAACATAAACATATATTACTAGAAATACAAACATCAAATAAAAAATACAAAATTACGTAACATACAATTTTTTTACCTCGATATCGCTCAAATCCATCTTGTTAACGTAGTAACCAAAAATCAATACTTTCACACAATCACCCGAGCAAAACAACTTAACAAACCCTCAAAAAATTCTCTTTAGGATATTTCGTTCAATAAACAAATGCTCTTTGGATTTCAATTGTAGTTTGAATTTTACATTACAACAAGTATGATTTATAGGATCATATAGGATACGAATTCTGAAAATATACAATTTACATACTGTTTGAAATGACATAACTTTAGCAGGCATTAGTCATTTCGTAACATTGAATTGGTAAATCAAATTGTGCTTCCCAAAAAATTCTCACTGTCCATGCAAAACCTAATTATCAAAATGAAACAATTTTTTTTAATATAAAACGAAACTCGCTCTTCCAAAAACGCGAGCAACTTTTTTAAATACGCGAGCAACTAAAATGATTTTTAGGGTTTGTTTCTTTCCTCCGATAATAACCAAGTTGTGTATATGATTGACACGTGTTACTCGAGTTACTAGCTCCTCCAAAAACGCGAGCAACATGGCCATTTTAGATATGTCAGATTTGATAGGTCTCTGCAAGAAAAGTTATTTGGCAGTTGGCCATTTTGGTAAATTCCGCTTAAGGTAAAGCTTCCATTCAAGATTTCAAGTGGTTAATAGGTTTAAGTTGCAACTAGAATAAGTGTGAGTTTACTCTTTGTCATCCACTATCACATTTATATGTTGTGTGATTTTTACCATTGACGAATTAACAAATCACGTTCATGTAAAAACACCAATACCATTACAGAATATGCCTTTTATAGTTTGCACACATTCCATCTCCCCTGAAAGTTTCACTGTCTATTCATATATTACCTATTTTTTGACAGATTGTTTTCTTCAATCATCAATTTTTAGCACAAGCCATGGGTACGTGTCTCAATTGTACAGCCATTAAAGCTAAGGCTTTAGACCCAAAAAATTTAAGACTTCCGGTTTTTAGGCCTTTATGTGTGTGTGTATGTGTGTAGATATGTATTAAAGTGTAAAATGATGAGTGAGTTTTATGTGTGTGTTTTTATGTCCGTGTGTATATTGAAAGGACGCCGAGTCTATTCGTTTTGGATAATTCCTTGCTTTGGATTTCGAAGAGGTGCTCGCTCAAAACGGCTAACTGGAATCAATGGACTCTGAATCCGAGGGGCTGTGTGCCTTAGGCTTCGGCCTGTGTTTTTCTTGTTTTGTTTTTGGTTATCCTTTGTTTCTTTTTGGCATCTCCTTAGTGCCCTTCTTAATAAGATTGGCCTTTAAAAAAATAAAAAAAACATACTATAACCCTCTTTTTAGGGTTTTCATTTGACGTGTTATAGTAACCTATTATATACAGTAACTATTTTAACTGTTAACTGAAACGGAAAGTTCCTATCATCCAAATTACAAACACAATGTAAAAGTCATACAAAAAGTGTTAAGGCATAAACTACCAAAGTAAATGGCACGTTGCTCACATTATATGGTGAAAGTAAAAAGTCTAAAGTTAGAAGTGCATTAAGTTTTTTAACAATGTATGAAGTATAACTTTCTGAGTTTATATATAAATGATTATTTGTAATGCTAAATCGACAACTGAACGAGTAGATAATTACTACCTCTGTCCCACATTAAGTGTCCAGTTTGACTTTTTTCAAGTATTTTTTCTTTATCTTTGACCTTAAATATTTTTTTATGTTATGAATGATACTTGATGCAAAATATAATGAATTGATAGAGTTTTGATGATATTTTTTCAATAGGTAATATTTTTTCATTAAGTATTATATCACACAATACACAAATATTTACAGTCAAAGTTTGATGATCAAAAAACCTCAAAGATTCCATTGTGGACACTTAATATAGGACGGAGGGAGTACAAACTTTCATGTAACGCTTTCAGACTTATTTTTCAATATGAGTTCAGGAGTGTGCGTCATAGGTTTAATTTAGGCATCTATATAATTTTATTCATCTGGCAAAAATGCAAAATAGTCATATTACAACTACATATTCTTATTCATATGACAACAACATAGTCTATTTTTTGTAAGCAGTGTAAACACATACACAATAATCCATTCTATTTTTTCCTTTTGATACTCGAACAATTTCGGTACTTTGAAGTCTCTGAACCATGCTAGCTAATTAACATCAGTCAAAGACCTTCTTAGATTTTAAGTTGACCATATATTTGACAAATAATGTTTACAAGACGTATACCAAGAGGACCTGTCTCTTAGTTCTCATAAATAGTACTCCACTGTGTAAGTGTGTAGTTCTTATATTAATTAGATACAAATTATTTATGAAGTTTACACATGTTGATAGCAACAGTTACGAAATTAAATTATTTCAACCAAAAAAACTTGATCTTTGTAAAAAATTACTACTAACATAATTAGTAACCAAGGAATGTGGTCAAAATTAATTTCTATTAAGTGAAAATTTGGTCTCATGCAGTAAGTATAAAGAATGACATACATTTTTTTAACATCATTTCCGACCCTTTAGTCGCCCAATCCACGAGTTTGAGTCCACACTTTCACATATTTAAACCAGGTAAAACTCTCTTTGTTAACACTACAATATTTACCACTATCCCCAGCGACATTTCCACGCCTTCCCGGGCGACATGTCGCTGGGGATACTCATCCCGGGCGACATGTCGCCCGGGATAATTTGAAGGGGAAAGCTCGCCAGGGATTCTTTCCCGGGCGACTTTCCCGAGCGACTTGGTGGGACCCACACGTTTTCAGCCAAACTAATATGTGCCACGGTGGATACGTATCCCGGGCGACATGTCGCCCGGGAAAGTGGTGTTATAAAATAATGATTAGTATTGATGAATGCTTATTTAATTAAAATAGCGTTTTCCGGGAAAAAAGAAACTAAAAATTATTTCGTCACTATCCCGGGCGACATGTCGCCCGGGAAAAGAAAAAATAAAATAATTTCTCACTTATCCCGGGCGACATGTCGCCCGGGAAAAAAGAAACTAAAAATTATTTCGTCACTATCCCGGGCGACATGTCGCCCGGGAAAAGAAAAAATAAAATAATTTCTCACTTATCCCGGGCGACATGTCGCCCGGGATATGTCTGCAAATTTTTTTTTGCAGCCTGCACAGCAGCTATTTTCCAGATTTTTTTCCGGAAAAAAATCTACCAAACATCAAACCTGTATAAACCAATATAGACTCTATCCAAATACATCACAACTTGTACCAAAACACAATACAATATAACGGATCAACGCATTTGATCTAATAAAGCTAAATCGTCCAAAATCCTAATAAACACAATATAGTCTACAAAACGGGGCTTACTATTCACAAACCTTGAATTATCCGCAAGTTACAAATCAATATTCAACTAGATAGGGAGACAAATGTTTACATAAAGGTCGCCAAGATCAACGTAAAGAAACAAAATAGCATACTAACCAATATATAACATTTCTAACTATGAGTCGATATGTTAGGGTTATACATTAGAGGTTCAACGGATGAGTCGACATGTTATCGTTGTACATTAGATGTTCAACGGATGAGTCGATATGTTATCGTTGTACATTAAATGTTCAATGGATGAGTCACTTGTCGTCACTTCTAAAAAGTTTCATCATCAAGTTCACACTGTTTGGGTTTTAGGTACGTGTCTTCTTTTTTAGCTTTTCGACATTGCCAGAGTTGTGCATGCATGAGGCTGGGGCGAGGGGGCGGAAATGAGGACAATCTCATGGCCGTACCCCGGTAAGTACCCTACCAACACCAGGGAAGGTGCCCCCGCTAAAGCTTGCCCTTACGAGCCATGGCATTGATCTCTTCATTCAGTGCAGGGCACAGAACACACCCTACTCGTTGAGCCTAGAGCCCGCAGCCTTACCATTCTCCTCCTATGTAGTGACAAAAACAAAACACAAGATACGTTTAATTTATTTGTGGGGTTGCTTAACATTATTTCTCGACAAATCATAAAAGTGCGTGTTTTAAAACAGAACTTACATATATGCTCGTCACCCTCATCCCGTATGAAATACCACCGTTGAACATGTGCGTCACGAAAGAAGATTCGATTAGCGACCGGGTACTCTCGAGTCGTGGAGCTCTCCATCTGTACATACACATGTATATAAGATGAAACAAATTTAAAAAACGACAAATCACAACACACCTAAAGCATATAAATCAGAATATAAGTATAGTATTATGTAAATAATTTATTTTATTACCATCTCATCTCAAAGGCAGCAAGTGAACGGGGAACCCTGCTGGCAAACGACCGCGGCTCTTTGCTATTCGTTTTGGCGATTTTGACGGAGCTCGAGCTTGGTTCCTGGGATCATTCAAATGCAATTGTGGCATTCCAATCTGGGGGGGGGGGGGGGTGCTGGGGTAAAGCTCTCGGGACGTCCCTGTCTAATCGTATCCACATCATAAGTCCCGGTCTCGAGGTTTATAACCCAACGCGCTGCCTTGAGATAAGCCTTATTGGTATTGTACAGCTTTTGGAGATGCTGCTGGATGCCCGCATTAATATCGCCCAGGCTCTGGGATTGCATATGAGGTGATCATCAACTGGTCCTGCAATCATATACAACAAAACAAAGATAGAGTTAGTAGATTAATATAGATATTTTATCTAAATTTGTTATTTATTTATAATAATATAAATAAAATAAATGAATTAAGATAAATATACACAATTAAATAAATGACACGATAATGAAATAAACATAAAAGAGGATATGAAATAACTGACGCCTAATTTTGGTCATGATCGCCGCCTTCCGCTCTGCCGGGACCTTCTGCCAAGATGGGTAGTACAAAGGCATCTCCCTGATAAGCTCCCCAAGGTAGTTAGACCAATGAGATGCATGCTCACCGAGAGGCATCATGGTCTTTTTGTCGTCCCACTCAAACACGATCGATGGGGGGGGACGAGTGCCTTCATCATCGGTGATCTCTTTAACGCCGATGTACCGGTCTCCTGGCCGGGTATGTAGTCGGTCCGCTTTCCTTCCACCCAAATTGGCTTTAATGGGTGCCTATTTTGCCCGCAAATCAAGTGAGTGAATAAAGTCATAAAAATTCAAGGCAACAATTCAATGAATCAAATTTTAGGCTTGTATTACAATATCCAGAAATTCTTACCTCGTTAGCGAAGCAGACCCCCGCAACCGGTAGTATATGGTAGTGCAGGGGGACGATATCACCGCCACCGTTACGTCGTGGCCCCGTGCAACAAATGCTGACATCCTGTACAAGTACAATTAGGATACAAATAGAAATCATGAACAAAAAAATTAAAGCATTGCACACATCTAAATACATACATATCCAAATATATATACACATTTAAGAAACAATCCATAACAATTTTATTCATTCATTGAAATATGTAAGCGTCTTTTGCAAGTTACAACTCAAGATCAATCTTCTTCTTCACTAGAATAAACAACTTCTACACCATCATCATCCTCAACATTGACGAGGTCTTCATCATCAGAATCTGCTAAATCATGAGGAAGGGCATCTTCATCATCAATAATATCATCGTCTTCGTCAAGATCAATGATATTTGGCGGTAGCGTACAACCCTCCGTTGATTGACCGTCTATATGCAAGGTCGCATTATCCAAGTCATTCAAACTAGTAGAAAGTGGGAGATCAGATGAGTTGTCAAAATGTATAACATCAGGATCTTCCTCTACCACGATGACACCCCCGTCCGAAAACTTTTTATGATTCACATGCTCGACGACCTTCTAGTGGGGTGGTCGTCTGGCCATATCTTCAAGGTAGAAGCATTGTTTGACTTGTGTTGCGAGAATGTATTGATCTCTTTAAACGCCACATCTTTTGTCAAGATTTTGTCATTTTTTCTAAGGACAAGACTTTGGAACTATTACGTCTCGTTTCTAGTGTAAACCACTTAACATCGAACAACACAACTTTGAACGACAAATATGAAACCTCGAGGATTTCTATCTTGAAGTTGACCATAAGTAATTTCTCTGTCATTCCCACGAGGCGATACAAATCCGGCTGTTTTGAGTTGTGCGACAAAAAATAAGATAGTTCATCTCGGCGTGCACAGACAAACCACACAACGGAGCCGTTGACCCTACGCAAGAGTGACTGAAGATTGGATCGGTGTTGGTCCCCCCCCCCCCCCCCCACACAAGCCAAAGCGAATAACTCGATGGTTGCACTAACACCTGGGTCATTGTCTAACTGTGACGTTGACGTATCTATGAAGAAGATAGGATATATAAAGAACCACAAAATATGATAATCGTTATTTTACAGTTAAGTACACAAAATAAATCTAAGTTTACCTGCGACCCAAACCCAGTTTGGGAATTCTTCTTATCATGCGTTTGTTAGGAGAATTACTGAAAAACGTTCATGTATTAAGATAAGTCGTCAAAAGATTATGTTAAGAAAAAGAATTTCAAAATAAAAAACGCGTACCTTGAACTGGGACTGTACGTATCAATTCAGGATGTTGTGAATACATACCATATCACTTTCTTCACACTGGGCATCAAACCGAATAACAGACCGTAAACCAATCGATTTACATAGTGATCGGAACACCTGAAACTGACACGTTGGGGGAGGGGGGTCCACATTACGGTCGGGACGATTAAATTTTGTAGTAACATCCCGAAAATAATGAGAACTGAAAGTCAATGCTTCTTCTGCAACATAACCCTCCGCAATCGAACCTTCCGGCTTAGCTTTATTTCGTACATAACCTTTTAGCTTTTTCATGAATCTTTCAAATGGAAACATCCACCGGGGGCGGATAGGCCCGCCTTCAAGAGCCTCTAAAGGTAAATGGATAACCAAGTGAATCATAATGTCAAAGAAAGCAGGAGGATAAATAAAACTACGAGATTGCCATAGAAAATCGACCACCTTGCTCTGAGCTTTCAACATGTCATTCTCCATCAAAGAATGCAGAGCAGATTTGCTTAAAGAATGAACATAGCTCGATTATTAGTTTTGCAACCTCATACGTGCAAGTATTTGCTGAAGTCCCCGTAAGGGAAAGAAACGTTGGTCAATCACTATATGACAGTCATGAGACTTCAGGCCCGTTATATTGGTATCATTATCGACGACTTTGTGCTTGGAAGTTGGATCTGAACCATCTGTTAGTTTAACATCCTTTGAAGAACTGACAAAACTTTTTTTCTGTTCTCTGGTGAGAAAGATACCAGCCGAGGCTTTGAGCCACAATTCGCTTCCCGTTTTTGGTTTGGCCAAGCCAACAGAGCCACATTTCGAATGCCTAACTTTTTTCAGTCTTGTTTGCCTTAGGCGGTGTCTTTAGATTTGTCATCATTAACAAAGAGGGGGGGGGGGGGGTGTTCAAGATGGCATTCAACACATTTTTTTCGATATGCATGATGTCTAAATTGTGTTTTAGTGTAAGAAAAGTTTAGGGACTGAAATTGTAAATCCCTAAACTTGTATTTTAAAAGAGAAAAGAGAAAAATGAAGACAAGGGCTGTTTTTGCAATATACTCAAAGTGACAAGTGAGGGGGCAAAACTGCCAACCCCCCTAACTTGTATACACCAAGGACGGTGGGTGAAAAGAGTTATATAACTCTTGGGGACTTGTTTTGCCAAGTCCCCAAAAGTTATATAACCACAGGGACGAGATGTGCAAATGAACAAGTAACCTAGAGGGACCATTTTTGCCAAACTCTCAAACACACACTCTGTTACAAACCCAACTTCTTTTCCCGCTTGTTTTTTCCCTCCCAAACAACTCACGGGTTGTTTAACCCCGTTTTACCCTGTAAACCTTCACCCCCACCATGGATATTCATTTTCCCCCTCCTCCACTAACTTTCCCAGCTGTGAGATTGCCAAGTTGGCAATCCCACACCTCCCAAGACTTAATTCGACGACCATGATGATTTTTAAAGGATTGAAGGGCCAAGATTAGAGGTTTGAACACTCTCACAAAACAAACACATCTCTGTTTGTGTGTCTACAAACAAGCACAACAAGAAGAAAGAGAAAAGGAAGACCTAGTTGTATATTTTCGGCTATAAAAGCCTTGTAAGCCATTGTGGCAAAATATTAAGTTATTCAGTTTTTAATTAAGTTTCTATGTCGTTTTTATTGTAGTTTAAAGTATTTTTAAGTTAATTTCTCTTATGCAATTGTAATTCTCAGTTTTAATGAAAAATTAAGCTACTTTTACTCAATAAGCTCTCAATAAGCTCTTTTGAGCTTATTCTTGTCAATAAGCTCTAATTAAGTTTAAAACTTGTTATAAGCCCTTTCATACTATTTTAATTTGAACTCAGTTCATAAAAGTCCAAGTGAGTGCATTTTGGAAGCTATTTGAAGTAATAAGCTCCCAAGAGCTTATTGAGCTTTTAAGCTCAGGTTTAGAGGCTAAGGAGCCATTAGGACAGGGTTTTTAGGCCACTCACTCAGAAAGAGTGGCCTTGGTTCTGAGACAACAAAAATCCAAGGTTTCAATTCTCTATTTTCACTTAGCTTATCTTTTAGCTTAAGGCATTAGCTTATTTGCTGTTCAATTCTTTGTAAACAACATTAGTTTAGAGTTGTTATTGGCTGTTGTAAGTTTTTATAGCCATAATTTTGTGTTAAATTAGCTTATCTATCAAAAAACTGCATAAGTATTAGTATAAGCTAGTAGAGAATTAGCGTTTTTTATTAATAAGCTTAGGATTTTTAGTTTTAAAATCGCTTAATTAGGTTAAAATAAGTAGAAGTGGATAAAAAGTTTTCAAAGTTTTAGCTTAAAAATAGGTTTTAAACTCCCTTTTGTTTGACAGTTTTGAGATAAAGGGGTGTTTGGGATAACTTTAAAACGGGTCAAAAAGGGTTTTGGCATGGGTTAATGTTACTTGGTCAATTTAAGCACAAGTTTTAAGTTACTTTTAAGCTGTTTTTAAAACATCTTTAGTTCGACAAGACTTGCATGGACATTTTATATTCCCGACACTATTCACTAACGGCTTGCAATCATCGACGAATTTTGTAAGACCGGTATAAAATGCTTTTTCATGACGCTCTAAAAGTGTCCAACTCTTATCAATTACCATAACTGCGTTTTAACGATACGATTAGTTATTATATGCAACTTAATTAAACACATTTCAAACAAGAGGAATACGAGATGTTTTGTTCACCTAGTGCAACTATGGAATGCATCTAACCCACTCTTTGATGATTCGTATTAATCATGAATGCGTATCACCGTTTTACTATTTGAGAAAATTTCCGGCAGCATTTCCCCTCAATCTCCCCAAATATGGTTTAATGACATATTCGTAGGAGTAAAGGAGAAACAAACTATCGAATCATCTCAAATAGTAAACCTTTTTACGCATTCTTTATCCTAAATGAGACAAACATTCAAAAAAGCAGTCCCAAACAGGGGACTTTCCGAAATTAATTTCTAATATAATAATTTCGGAAGGTGTTTTCTTATAGGGATGATTAATTTCACGAAAGGGATTTTCCAAAATTATTCACTAAAATCCTAAATCATTCTAAATAGTTCAATAAACTAATTCCAACACGCATATCCATTTTATATCATATAAAAACATACATTTCAATCAAAATAAGCTGTTTTTAAACAGCTTTTTAAAATAAGCCATTCTTAAACAGCTTATTTTGATAAGCTGTTTAAAAGCAGATTATTATGATAAGAATGTTTAAGAACAATAGCTTATCGCATAAGCTTATCAGAATAAGCTATTCTCATAAGCTTATGCTGATAAGCTGTTCTTAAACAGCTTATCAGAATAAGCTGCTTTTAAACTGCTTACCAGAATAAGCTGCTTTTAAACAGCTTATCAGAATAAGCTATTCTTAAACAGCTTAAGAACATATTGGCAGCATAAGGAGTGTTTGGATGTACGTGTTTTTTAGTGTAAAGGAATTATATTAACTGACTTATTGTGTTTGGATTTTGCGTTTTACATTATTTATATAACAAACTTATTTCGGCTCTTTCAACTTATTTCAACTTATTTCAGCATATATGAGCTTATTGTATTAATAACCACCCCGGAGACATGTCAAACTATAAACGAGCACATTTCAAGGTAATAACACAAAGTAACATATTCGGCTTATATCAACAACTTTTATCATTAACAACTTATTATTAATTAGACAAGCTTCATCTAACCAACGGCTTTTATATCTTATTTTTCACTTCCAACAACAATAATAACCACTATATCCGTTATAAACAGATATAGACTTCATGTTTAACGCAATTCTCCTAATTATAACTTTAAACTAACAAAATTTAACAATAATATTCCCCGGTACGAAATGTACCACGGGATAACAAAAGGGGAAAAAAATTATAACATACCTTCGGCTCGGCTCGGCTGTGGACTCAGACCAGTCTTAGCTGCACTCTTAACTACCAAAAAAAATTAAAACTTAATTATCACCACCAGTCACCTCAATTCGTTGTAAAAAGTAAACACCACTTCTTGTTAGAATTATCATTTTGAGAGTTAAGGAAAGAATTATGTATAGAGGAGGAAGGGGGTTCGTGTGATCGTCTGATGCGAGTGTGAGTGGCAGTGGGTTATGTTGTGGTGGGTTCCGTGGTGACTGGTGGTGGTAGTGGGTTATGTGGTGGTGATGGGGGTCAGCTTTCAATTTAACATAATTCTGCCCCTGTGGCGCCAGGGTGGTTGGCGGGTGAATTCTTGAGAGTTTCCAACAAGTTTTGACGGCGAGTGATTTTCTATTGTTGTGATATTTTTTGGTTCCAGTGTTGGGTACCAGATTGTTTTGGTACCTTTTTTCATTCCGGAGCGCAGGTCGCCGGGATATGTAGCGGATTTGTCGTTTAGTTGAATGCGCTGATACTGACAATTTTTGTGCATTAACATTTTGTCGTTTAACGAAGTATCCCGGGCGACATGTCACCCGGGAAAAGTTTTAAAAAAAAATGAATTCAGCTATCATATCATTATTATAAAATATATATTATAATTATATATTTTATAAATAATAATTTAAAAAGATACTTATAAAATATATAATTATTATTAAAAATAAATTTATAAAATATAAAATTATAAAAATACTAAAAAAACATTTCGGTTTCTCGGTTCGTTACAGTCGAAGTCGAAATGTTATTCCGGTCCGTCGATATGGTTATTCTCGGTCTTTGGTTTATCGGTTCGGTCGGTTCGTTCGTTTTTGTACATATGTATTTAAAGAATGAGTCGATATGTTATCGTTGTACATTAGATGTTCAACGGATGAGTCGATATGTTATCGTTATACATTAGATGTTCAACGGATGAGTCGATATGTTATCGTTGTACATTAGATGTTCAACGGATGAGTCGATATGATATCGTTGTACATTAGATGTTCAACGGATGAGTCGATATGTTATCGTTATACATTAGATGTTCAACGGATGAGTCGATATGTTATCGTTGTACATTAGATGTTCAACGGATGAGTCGATATGCTATCGTTGTACATTAGGGCGTTCAACGGATGAGTCGATATGTTATCTTGTTACATTAGGCGTTCAACGTCATGAGTCGATATTGTTATGGTTGTCATTAGGCGTTAACGGATGAGTCGATATGTTATCGTTGGTACATCTTAGGCGTTAACGGTGATGAGTCGATATGTTATAGTTGTACTTAGGCGTTCAAGGTATGAGTCGAATATGTTATCGTTTGTACATTTGATGTTCAAAGGAGATGTTCGATTTGTTATCGTTGTACGATTAGGCGTTACAACGGACGAGTCGATATGTTATCGTTGTACATTAGGCGTTCAAAGGTGAGTCGAATGTTTATCGTTGTACATTAGGCGTTTTAACGGATGAGTCGATATGTTATGTTGTAATTAGGAGTTTAACGGCAAGAATCTATATGTTATCAGTGTTGTACTATTAGGGTTCAATGGATGAGTCGATATGTTATCGTTGTACATTAGATGTTCAACAGATGAGTCAATATGTTATCGTTGTACAATTAGGCGTTCATACGGGATGAGTCGTTATGTTATCATTGTAAATTCAGGGAGCGTTACATACGGTATGACGTCGATATGTTATGTTGTTACTTTAGATGTTTAAACGGATGAGGTCGATATGTGCTATCGTTGTACATTAGATGTTCAAGGATGTTGTCGATCATGTTAGCGTTGTACATTAGGATGTCAACGGATGAGTCGATATGTTATCGTTGTACATTAAGCATTCAACGGTTGAGTCGATATGCTATCGTTGTACATAGGCGTTCTACGGACATGAGTCGATTTGCTAATTTTCGTTGTACATTAGGACGTTCAACGGTTGAGTACGATATTTTATCGATTGTACACATTAGGCGTTCAAGGATGGGAGTCGGTAGGTTTCGTTATACATTAGATGTTCAAGGATGAGTCGATATGTTATCATTATACATTAGGAGATATCCATGGTTCAAACAGGATGAGGTCGATATGTTTATCGTTGTACATTAGGCGTTCAAGGATGAAGTTCGATTTGACTATCGTTGTCTCATTAGCATTCAATGGATGAGTCGATATGTTATCGTTGTACATTAAATGTTCAACGGATGAGTCGATATGTTATCGTTGTACATTAGATGTTTAACGGATGAGTCGATATGCTATCGTTATACATTAGATGTTCAACGGATGAGTCGATATGTTATCATTATAACGATGATAGTCATATCAAAGGTAGCAAAACTACTTAGAAATCACCCATAAGTAGCTAGAACATGATAAGTAAGTGTCTCAATCTCTGGTGAATTATTTTGACCAATTCCTTCTATAGCCCTATACTCCCGCCGAAAACTCCCGCCAAATTCTCCTGCTAAAAAATCCCTCCAAATACTCCCGCCAAATTCTCACTCCAAAAAACTGCTTTTTACCATAAAAGCAGATATTATCCTCGCAATCACCCACATATCACACACATTCTTACCATCACAACAACAAACATATCACACTGTTATTATGATGAAGATGGTGTCATATGAAGCTTTTGCGTGTCCTTGTGGAGCCGGGGACGTAGTTCTGCGAGAATCGTATAAACCTAAAACCCGTGGTAAACTATACTATGCATGTCCACTATCAAAGGTGAACAATCACATGCTTTTTTTGTGTAATATATAAATAATGTGGTTAGTTGTTAAAACTTATTAGCTTTACTCTTTAACAGCCTCTCGAAGACACTTTCGGATGTAAATTTTTTTTATGGAAAGAGGAACGAGTCCGTCTACTGGTTGGTTCTCCTGGAGCTTCAACGACTCCAATTTATTCTCCAGGATCTTCATCGACTCCAATTTATTCTCCAGGATCTTCAACACCTCCACGCTATTCTCCAGGAGCTTCAACACCTCCAAGCTATTCTCTGGGAACTTCAAGAAATGCAGAGTGCTCAAACTGCAAGCACTTGCTTGATAAGATAACGGTACTCGAGGCAACGGTGGATATGTATATGCATCCGGAACAACACACAGTTAATTCAGCCGCACTATTTCACGAAGTTTACAATAACATGGGAAAACTTGATTTGGAGTAGTTTGTCATTTGGAATGTAATTCGTATGCTTTAAGCGTCGGTTTGTAAGTCTCGTATGATTATCGTTCTAATATGTTTAAGTGTCTGTTTGTAAGTCGCTTGTGTTACTACAAGTGGTATGTATAATATTTAACTAAATGAATGTTTGTTTTTGTGTTACTTGACGAATGTGCATCTTGAAAAAGTATACGGTATATCATGTTCAACTATAGAAGGGTAGTGCATATCCTGACCGAACCGAGAAAACGGAGTGTTTTTTTATATAGTTATTATTTAAAACCACACAACGAACCGAGAAAACGAAGTGTTTTTTTATATTGTTTTTATATAATTATATGTTAAACGCATATTTTAAAACCACACAAGAAACCAAAATCTTTTTTTAGTATTTATATATTTTAAATAATAATTATATATTTTATAAGTATCTTTATAAATTATTATTTTAAATAATAATTATATATTTTATAAATATATAATTATAAAATATATTTTATAAATAATAATGATTTAAAAACAGAATTAAATTTTTTAATAAAATAAATCATCCCGGGCGACATGTCGCCCGGGAAACATGAGCGGGAAAAATTGCCGCCAGGAGTTTCGCTAAATTTTTTTTGTTAAATTTTAATTAAAAGTTTTCCGGGCGACATATCGCCCGGGATACTCTAACGCACTTTAATTAACACTAATCACTACGCTTAATCATTCACGTGATTTAACTTTTTTTAATAAAATCTTTCCTGGGCGACCTCCAAGATTTTCGTTGATTTTTTGGGTCAAATTTTAAAGCTTTCCCGGGCGACATCTCGCCCGAGAAACTCTCTTCAAACTTTGACTAAAAAGTATATCAGAATTGGTGCCACGTTGGACGGACTTTTGTCCTTTAGTGGTGTTTTCCGGGCCCCTAGTGAAAGAGCGGCTTTGACCGGTAAGGGTAGGTTTGACCTAGGGTTTTGTGAACCACCACTCCGTATAAATAGAAGGGTTTTTCAAGAGCTTTCATATCTTCCTTCTAACACTAGCCGCATCATCTTCTTTGACTTCAGTAGGAGCCATTTTTATCTTAACTTCAATTGTTTCCGATCCAAATAAACTTCATTGTTTCAGGCTTTTATGCAAACAATGATTTCTAGAATCATTATGATGTTTATTATTATTATTATGTTACAATTACTAAATACCTAGGGGGTTCTCATTGCTGTGAATAAAGAGTAAACTAACATATTGGATTGGTTTGTTAATTTTTAGGGATCAATGGGTATAACTGATAAAAGCAAGTCAATTGGATTACAAGTTAGTGGTGGAAACAACACCAACAAGGTTCCCACAGGACTTTTTTACTGGTTTAGTGAAGGAGAAACTCCAGTTTTTCTTCTTATGGATCACCATGGTGAACTTTTTCTTATTCAAAAAGGAAAGGTCCATTGGTCTCATAAAACCAATATAGAGATGTACTCTCTATTTGTATCAGACGGTGTGAATGACTATCTTGATGCTGGGGAAGACATGTTCTCCTACCGGCATACTCCTGGCCTCCGACCTAAGGTAAAACATACTGTTTTGCATTTTACTCTTAATTAACGTAGACTTATGCTTGGACTCTTTTGGACATTTATACATCAATACTCCTATTTAGAAGATATAAAACATGGTAAAACTCTTTTGGACATTTATACTAAATGGGCATTGTTGGGATGGTTGAACAACAAACACATTTCATCTATTATAAAAATTGTTAATGTTAATAATGTAATACTTTGAATTTCATCTTTAGAATTATCTAATGCAAACCAGAAGTAAGTCAAATGAACTTGTTTCCATATATACATACATATGGTAATGGGTAACTAGTTAATGATTTAAAATCCTTGCCCATACGCTTCTGCTACTCTTGCAAAATGATTATCTAATTAAGTATATATGGTCAGACGATATATAAACATAAGAGCATATGCTACGGTTGGCCTCCAAGGGTTTGGTATTGTGGATCTCGGTGTCGGGGAATCGGAAAAGGACACGCTGATATCTTCCTCTTAAGTTTTTGTTGTTCTTTTCTCATTTTGTATGTTTTCTAGTGTGTATGTGTCTGAACGAGCTTGATGGTGTTTTTTTGTGAGTGGTGATGATGTAAAAATAGCATGTCAAAAGTGGTTGTAACTTTCTGACCATTCTTTTATCTAGGTTATATCGCATGGTTCGCTTGAAGATCTCCGAGTGAAACTCAAACGTATCTATGGTAACGGGATACGAGCAACTAGCAAGCTTGTTGAACTCGATCTTGATTACCAAACCGGGGAAGTGAGTGACGAATCAACTTCAGAAAGGTTTTTAATAAGCATCATCAAATATGATGTTTTATTGTCTTCACTAGAATCTCCCGTACTTCGGTGGCATTTGGTGTTTGCAAATGCGAGTGCTGTTTTTCCTAACACAGATTTTCCATGTATGGTATTGTATGCCCGAAATCTTACGGAGTTTATAGGGATCTGTCAAAATTTTGATATTAAAAGGCTTCCCGGGGGAAGAACCATCGATGATTTGATCTAGATTCATTCATATCGTAAGAAAATGATCATGGTGAATCCTCAAGCCAATCAGAGAAACAACGCAATGGAAGGTCTATACAAGGGGGTGATTGTTCGTGTAATAAGAATCTAAGAAGACAACCAATATTATCAGTATAATAAAGAAACTTCGACTGACAATGATAATATCTTGCATTTTTATGGCTATAGTTTATGTTTTCAAGTTTTTTTCATGTTGAAATGATAAGATTTGGGAAAATTTGTAACTAGCTGCCTCTTAAGGAAATTGATGTAAATCTACCCGAGTTTATTGATTATCTCATTTGTTACTTATCTTGTTTATGCGAGTGACTATAAATAGTTTCTGTCCGCATATCCAAACGCTCGCATAACTCCCCAACTAGCTCGTTGACAGGCCTGGCAAACTCGCCTGGTTTGGGTAATATCAGAAGCTTGTTTAGACCAACTGTGCTTGCCAATCATATTTGCATATATTAATATATATCTACCCAACAGCATCTTGAAGAGTTTGGTTATATTTTGTATTTATTATCGTAGTGGGGTTTATTTTATTAATGAGCAAATTAAACTTTATACAAGTCCGTAGGACCTGAGCTTCGTATTTTCAGCCTTGGCAAGTAACAAGTCAAAACCTGAGCTTACATAATCTTTGACAAAATACACTCTAGTTGATATGTTTGCAGGTAGAAAATTTTCTTTTGTTAGAATAATATGCATACCTGGGAATAGCAAGTCGAATTTCCGTCCTGTAAGTCCAACCAAATGACCTGGTGACCTGAGTTTACTAATACTCGGTCCTTCAAAATTCTTGGTGTTTGAAATCCTTGGTTCCAAAACCTCGGATACTCAGATATTGTTATGTTTCTTTGTTTTCTTGCAATGCTTGTGCTTTCATATGTGGCAAGCGTTGCGGATTATGGCCGTGATGGGGTACCACCAACTGGGATCGTGATTGCTGCACTGGTTATATTTGCTATTCTTGGCATGCCGTTAGCCGTTAGCCGTAAGATTTTGCTAAAACTTTTAAACAGAGTATGTTTTTAGGTTATAATGATTTTTGGTGCTGAGGATTGTCTTTTACTGTACTTTCTTATTTGTAGTCTGTATCTCTCTGCCCAAGGATGCTTAATTCTTAATATATGACCCCATGCAGGGTTGTCGATGGGTGTTCTAAACGTCTCCATTGTAGTACCGCAGGTATGTTTTTCACTTTTTCCCCTCTCATATCTTCAATCTCCCTTAATCATAACGAATGTTGGATCAAGGGTTCTGAATCAAGTTATGCATTACTGTATCCTTCTTTTCCTTTCCAGAGGACAAGCTACTGTATCATGCTTGTTTTACACTAAAAATCTTACAATATTTTTTCATTAAACAGTCGCTTCCATGTATATTCACCAGGTCTAAAGTAATATTTTAATAATGTGACCCATGGAATAGGGTCATGATATAAGATATGCGAAGTTAACTTGCCACGAGTAGCATCAGCGAGCCACTTGGTAACATTTCTCCTATGAGAAAGTTAGCCCATTGGGTCTAGAACAATATTTGAATTGGCTCACTGATGGCTAACTTTATTCCTTTATATGTACTTGTGCATTTGTTGATTTCTCTACATATAAAGGAATAAAGGTTTCCGAGCAATAGATAATTCCCTATATTTTGACCTGCTTTTTTAGCCCAAGCAACTTCACAGCCAATGACTAAAGAGTACCTGCAGAATGAATTAATATCAAGGTTGCAAAAATTGCGAATCGGTAGTCGGGCGGTCGACCTCCTTGTAGCTTGTAATCGGTCTAGGCGGGATTAATCGGTGATTAATCGGATTGCCATTTTCGGCAAGTTTTGGGTATTTCCGGTGAGTTTTGTGTATTTCTGGCAAGATTTTTCTTAAAAGCCAACTTATAATACATATAAACAACTACCATAAGTGATTAAAAGATGTTTACGGCGAGTTTTGGTGATTTCTAGCAAAGTTTTGCAGGTTTCAGCAAATTTGACCACCCTTGACCATGGTTGACTGATTGTTTGACCAAATAATCGGCCACGGAAAGGTTGGTGGCCCAGTAGCGCCTAGGCGGCAATTAATCGGCCT
>BQNB010025716.1:0-18728 GCA_026074375.1 Tanacetum coccineum
CAAATTGCTTTAGAGTCCGTATAATGAAAACGTGCTTTAGATGATCGTTCTTATAAGTCAAGTCAGACTCGAAAAGTCAAAGGATATAATCGTCATTCAAAATTCGAAAATTCTCGGATGTTACAATGAGGATGTAGAACTTATTGTTGTACCTTCAGCTGTAACGATTCCTGAAGAAATAGTTGACTCAAGGACATCTTCCACAAAGTCAAAGAAAGAGAAGATCTTGACAGACCCTCAGCAAGAGGAGAAGGTTTCCTCAACTGATACTTTAGAAGATAATCCTAAGATTCAAGCTTTTAGAAGAGAGTTGGAACAAATTGCCCTAAAACATTTAGGGACAGTCCCTGAAAACAACTCTACCAGTACTCCTTCAGTTAATACTGGTAGTCAGACAGTTAATACTGGTAGGCTTGATCATGATGATTCACCTATGCCAGAGCTTGAAATCTTTCACAAGTCTGAGACAGGAATTTTTGATGAGGCATCTTATGATGAGGAGGGTGTGATAACTAACTTCAACAGTCTTCCTACAGAAATTGAAGTCAGTCCTACTCCTACACTTAGGATTCATAATATTCACCCAAAAAGTCAAATACTTGGTGATCCTAAGTCAGCTGTGCAAACTAGAAGCAAAGTGCAGCAAAAATCAGGAGCTCATGCTCTTCTCAGTTATATTCAAAAGCAGCAAAGAAACAATCACAAAGATCAACAGCATTGTTTGTTTGCCTGTTTTCTATCTCAGGAGGAACCTAAAAAGATTGCTGAAGCTCTACAAGATAACAGTTGGGTTCAAGCCATGCAAGAAGAATTGTTACAGTTCAAGCTACAACAAGTATGGGTTCTTGTAGATCTACCTCATGGAATGAAGGTGATTGGTACAAAGTGGGTCTACAGAAATAAAAGAGATGAAAGAGGCGTGGTTGTGAGGAATAAGGCAAGATTGGTGGCCCAAGGGTACACACAGGAAGAAGGTATTGACTATGATGAGGTTTTTGCTCCTGTGGCAAGAATAGAAGCTATCAGGTTATTTTTAGCCTTTGCCTCATTTATGGGGTTCATAAGTTAGTACTGGTAGAGTAGCAGTACTATAGTTAGTACTAGTCATATTTAGTTAAGTCTGTTCTAGTTAAGTCTGTTTATGTAACAGAATAGTAATAGTTATCTTAGAGATATCTTAGGAGATATCTTAGGAAAAGATATGCATTATCCTTTCACACGTTTGTAAAGCCCATTAGGGTTTCCTTGGTGTATAATAGGAACCCTAAGGCACAATGTTATGTACGTGATTGAAATATCAATAGAAGCAGCATTAGCATTTGACTTAGAATTAAAAAGTGATATCCACACATACCAGAACTTGTTTGTATTCTCAAGTCTAAGGATGACTTAACTAACCATTTTTGAAATTTTACTTATGACAACGGATCCATAAAGTAATTTTCGAAGGTTGGGGTGTCCAATACGCATCCCTTGTGAGTAACATATGAGTTTGGCGGGAACCATCCATATATTCAAAGAATATAACCAACACTCACATTTGCCTTATGTAACAATACTCCCATACTACAATGGACATATTTAGAATGATAAATCATTCAAGGATTAAATATGCAAATATAGGATAAACAATTATTATATGAATGAAAACAAATACCATGTATCTTTATTCATCAGA
The DNA here is from genome assembly GCA_026074375.1 of Tanacetum coccineum. Taxonomy (NCBI): domain Eukaryota; kingdom Viridiplantae; phylum Streptophyta; class Magnoliopsida; order Asterales; family Asteraceae; genus Tanacetum; species Tanacetum coccineum. The sequence goes on from BQNB010025716.1 coordinate 1,679, forward strand.
AAATAAAATTGTCTTACAATCCCAATTATCCAAATAACTAATCATCACAGACTTGCATGAAACTACTAGCTGGAAGCATTCCAATATTCTTAGTATGTTCTGAATGCTTTGGAAAAGCCAACGCTTTTGTAAACGGATCAGCTAAGTTGTCATATGTGTGAACTTTTTCTAACTTTATGTCACCAAATTCAATAACTTCACGAAGGTAGTGAACTTTGGCACGGAAATGTCTAGCACCTTTAGTGATTCCAGATTCATTAGCTATAGTGATTGCTCTAGTATTATCACAATACATATTAATGGGTTCTTCAATTATAGGAACAATACCAAGCCCAAAAATAAATTTCCTAACCCAAACAGCTTCCTTAGAAGCATCATAGGCAGCCATATACTCAGCTTCTGCAGATGAAGTAGCGAAAATGCTTTGCTTGGCATTCTTCTAATCAACAGCACCTCCATTTAAAACGAACACATATCCGGTCTGAGACTTGAGGTCATCAGCATTCGTCAGATTTCTAGCATCAGTGTAGCAAGAAACCCTAAGCTCTTATTTTATATCACCCCCGTTAACTAGAAACATGTCCTTAGTATTCATGAGATACTTCAGAATGTTCTTAACAGTAGTCAAGTAAAGATCACATAGATTCTGTTGAAATCGGCTTGTTATGTTCTAAGCGAACGCAACATCAGGGCGAGTACATCTCACAGCATACATAATAGAACCCACAGCCGAGGCATATGATACATTTTGCATGCGCTTCAATTCAGCAGGTGTTGAAGCACCTTGTGATTTACTAAATCTAAGCTTTTCCTGCATGGGGATACTTCCACGTTTGGAATTCTCCATGTGATATCGCTTTAAGATTTTTTTGATATAAGCACTTTGACACAAACCAATTAACCATCGTGATCTATCTCTGTAGATCTTGATTCCAAGAATATATGCAGCTTCACCTAAATCTTTCATAGCAAAACACCTTCCAAGGTAGGATATTACATCTTGTAACATTGGAATGTTGTTTCCCATAATCAATATGTCGTTGACATACAAGATTAGGAAAGTGACATTACTTCCACCAGCCTTTAGATATACACATGGCTCATCACGATTTTGAGTGAAACCAAATTTCTTTATTTCATCATCAAATCGTTTATTCCATTGCCTTGATACTTGCTTAAGCCTATAAATGGAACACTTTAGCTTGCATACCCGATTTGGATATTTTGGATTGATAAAAACTTCAGGTTGCTCCATGTAAACCTCTCCAGAGAGATATCCATTAAGGAAGGCAGTTTTGACATCCATTTGCCAAATCTTATAGTCATAAAACGCTGTTATGGCTATAAGAATCTTAATAGCTCTAATGTCTGCAACAGGTGTCGCACCCCGTCAAGGCGGAAACGCGAGGCGCGACGAGAAAGGGAATCATCACAACACATTGGCGTCTATATAGAAAACTAAAACATGCATAAAATACAAGATATAGATACGCAGTGTCATAAAAATACCCAAACACATCAACAAAATCCAAAAGGCGTTTGACATTGAAATGAAGGCAGTTCATGTCAACGTCATGACATGCAAACATTCATACATCCTAACAGAGCAAAACAAATAACATTCATCATCCAAAACAAATAACGAAATCTAGATAACTAAACTTTGTCAGCTGCCTATGGTCCATCTAGCCACTTTTCCTAACTTTAACCTCATCCTGCTGAATACCTAAAAATGATGCTTATACGTCAACCAACGGTTGGTGAGAAACATAGGTTTTCAAACACACATATCCAATCAATTTCCAAAATAATTTATCCAATTACTGTGATTATAAAACAATACATTTGCATGGCAATTATGCTAGCTAACATACAAGCTAACATGCAATTCAATCCAATCAATCACTCAGACACCAAGCAGACGACCTCAATGGCTCTCGGATCATACCAAAGTCCATGTGGTTTCCCCTAGCCTAATCCATGGATACCCGCAAGTAACCCTCCTGACTAGGCCACAGTACCTTCTACTAAATAGGCCATGGATACTCGCAAGTAACCCTCCTGAGTTATTCAACACATCAATATCACATCACATAACATGTAGCACATAACGCATATCAGTCACATAATAGTCTATGCATTTACACTACCACATAATCACATAAATTTAAAACTCATTTCAACACTTGTATCATTTCCATCCCGAGTTTAAAACGCAATAAAAAGTAGGACTATGTAACTCACCTGAATGCTCAAAATGCAGCTTCCAATTCCTATCACGCAACTATACAAATAAATAAACACGGTTACACGCAACCAAGCTAAAATTTCTAGTCTATGTAACACACATATGATGGATGTCTAAGGGTTTGATTAACCATCATGGGTTACCCCGACACCATGCCTAACCTTAACCACCTCATTAACACATTACACTAGTTAACTACAATTTATTTAGAAATGCAGAATTTTAATGTATCTTTACTAACTTAAAAACCTTACTTGCTAACCTTTATAAATTATACCAAAAATCACCTAAGTTTATTTATGAGTTTACTAACTAGCTTGTGATTCCCAAGTTCTCATTACATGTGCAACTATCCCAAATAAAATCCAACTTCAAAACTGTCTCAATTCGGATCTGATTGCACACTATAATGTATGGGCCTAAATACCATACTTAGACACACAATCAGAAGCTATCCTTTTAGGGTTTCTTTATATACATATTGAACCTAATCACTGTAGATTGGCTATCTTTGATTCCATATTTAAGTTAGGATTTTACCCTCCTAAACATGACCTAATTCTGACCCGTATTCACTATTTTGACAACGTTTCTTGTAACCAACATTTAACCAACTTTCAGAACTCAAAATCATTCGAGGCCAGACTTTTTGAAAAAAAGACTCTTTGAACTACAATTTAGGCTCTTGAATCATATCAAAACACGTTTCTAACATCTAGATATCATCAGTTGAACACAGACCCAAAATATGCTGAACTCTAAATCATGTTCTAATGCAAACCCTAACATGCAACATGCATGATCATAACCTTAAACTAACCCTAATCATCATACCATCATTAAAGTTCATATATAATCTGTATTTTATGTAAACCCTAGATCCATCATAAATCATGTTACATGAATATCATAAACTAGCTAAGATGAAAATACTTACCTTGAATGCTAGCACCTAAACAACAATTCTTAAATGTTCTTGGATCAAACACCAAATTCGGCACTCCTAGGGTTTTTGTGTTGTGGTGTGTGTAAAACCTATGTTGTCTTACACCAACCAATGTGTTAAGTATTAAGCATCATTTTCAGGTATTCAGCAGGAGAGAGATTAAAAAGTTAGGAAAGTGGCTAGATGCTTTGATGGACCTGTAGGCAGCTGGCGAAGTTTAGTTTCTAGGATTTTGTTATTTGTTTGGATGATGTATGTTAATTGTTTTGTCTTTGTTTAGGATGTTATGAATGTTTGCAGGTCATGGTCTGGTTGGCTTGAACTGCCATTCATATTCTTGTCAGACGCCTTTTGAATTTTGTTGATGTGTTTGGGTATTTTCATGACACTACGTGTCTATACCTTGTATTTTTATGCATGTTTTAGTTTCTCTATATAGACGCCAATGTGTTGTGATGATTCCCTTTCTCGTCGCGCCTCGCGTTTCTGCCTTGGCGGGGTGTGACATAAACTATCTTGGGTATCAATAATGGATACCCGAATTCTTAAAGATCTAAAGGCGAACCACACATTTTTAGAGTGGAATTCTGAGGATTTTTTTGCTTGTCATATAAATTCCTATCCATGAGACGCTATTAATACTTGGTTTTTCGTCGGTTATGTGTTCATAAAAAATTTAAATTTGGTAAAAATTGTTCCCTTATGCTATGTTAGATATATTTACATCCTTTTAAGAACAAAGAATCATGACAATGATATAATAGTTTCGAAGGCTTATTTCCCCCCCCCCGTCCTCCTCCTACACTTAGTTGATCATTGTCCCTCATTGTCTATAGAAGTGTTCCGTAAAGCCGAAAAATAAAGGGAAAAGAAAACAAGGAAAAGAAACTAGTACTCTCCTAGTTTGCTCAATAATGGAGAAGATATATGCGATAACTGGTTAAATTCATCCTCCGAGAATCGTCTAATAAAACTTCCTAAGAACTTCCAAGCTTCTTCTCATCAAATATAACATGTAATCAAGACAAATACAACTTAACACCAAGCATAATAAAATGTTTGGGATAATCCAATTACAATGTGAATTTAGGTTTGACTCGATAAACCAGTAAAGATAGGACTGATGAGAATGTTAACTTATTAGGTTTTGCAGTTTATAACAGAATAATACATATATTAAATGTTATGCAAGTTTTATTTTCAAAAATAATTAAAAACTTTAAGTTTTCTGGACTTGGGTGTTTGACGCCGTCAGGATTTAAGTGACCCCATCATAGTAGAAACTTTGTTTGATAACTAAAGATTATGCGGAAATCTAATATTTAATATAAGAAGATTTATTCTTGAAAACAGTAACACCAAACAAATATATGCAACAATAAAAGCTCCAATATTATTATTACAAATAATACAAATACTCTCCTAGTATTAGGGTTACAAAACCTTGAAGCTATGAACAACTCTATAAATGACTCATTTTTGATACTTTTTGTGTTCTTAAACTCTATGCCCTAGGACCTCCTTTTATACACCAAGGAGTCCTAACCGGCTTACAATATTTTCCTAAGTTATCATGATCTTCTAAACAAATAACTTATACGTATCTTTTACAAAAATATCTCATACATATCATATAAGCAATCTTTATCTTTTCTCTGAGCAATCTTACCCATCCCTTGACAGTAGAAACTCTTTCAGCAGTCTTAATCTTTCAGCAGTTGTAACTTTGTACTAGCAGCATTAACTCTGAACACTAGCAGTAGTAACTTATACACCAGCAGCATTAACTGTGTACAAGCAGCATTAACTACTTAGAATATTTTCTTCAATCTTCACCAGCAGTACTAACTTTACTCTAGTAGTACTAACATATACTAGCAGTACTAAGTTACACTAATAGAGTGTAACTAAGTTACACTAGCAGTAGTAACTATGAACTAGCAGTACTAACTACTTAGCATATTTTTCATTATCTTTGTGCTAGCAGTAGTAAGTAGTAACATACACCTGAGCAGTAGTAACTCTAAGTTCATCAAGACGTCTTTTAATCCAACATCCTTCCCTAAACTTGATATTTATCTTCAAAAAATTTCAAGTATATTCATTAAAAAGCTTCATTAATCACAGGAAGATGTTCCAATCACTTCATTGGATTCTTGGGTTACTTTGTGATGAGCTTAAGATTAGCTGTATCACATTTCATTCACTAATGGTTCAGCTTACAACTTCTTATTCAGCTATCTATGTTATTGTAGCAGGTGTCACACAGAGGATATTCTTCTCTTTCTAACATAAAGACATGCAGACTTTGAAACCTCACAAAGTGTACTCCACGGAATCAAATAGCTTCCAAACCAACACTTTGTTTCCTTGTAAGATTCCTCCACACTAGATCTTCTACATGAGGTTCAAACATTGTCTTTAGATCACTCCATAGCACTCTCTTATAGCCCTCTTTTGGCCTTGTTGATCCATGCTAGCTTTTACCAATTTACATAGAGTTTCTAAATCTTCTATGTCAAAGCTTCTAAGATCTGAATAATGCTGAGTAGTACCTACTTTGAAAACTCTTGCCATCAGCCTCTTATAATTTAAAAGTAGGTGATCTTTCCTTCTTTAATGATCTTGTAGTCAACAATGCTTGGAGGCTTAGTAGCTAAAGGTATAGCATTAATTGCTACTTTCTCTTCATCAGGAACAATTTTCATTAAGCTTTTAAGCTCAGCTGTTTCTTTATCATCATCCATCTTTTGCTTCTTAGTACTTTCTATTTTTAGCTCATCTCTTACTCTCTTTGACAACTGTTTTTCTTCTTTGTCTCACTTGCCTTTCTGCTCTTACTTAACTACCTTTTACAATTCTGTATTCCATGTCTACAAATGGTGTTTACTCTTTTTCATAGCTTGTCAAATATTTCTTGAATATTAGCAAAGGACGTGTTCATTTAGTCTTTAGGCTTCCATCCTACCATATTCTTTAGGTAAGTACACATGATGCTCCTTTGTTGAGCTCTTGTAGGTGGTCTATTCCTCTTATCTTTTGCTCTTTTTGCTGTAAAGAATTTTCTTCTTTTCTCCAAGAGTTGTTGAAACAAAGTAGACTTCTCTTTAATTGTCAACTCATGTTGTTCTTGTACCTGCAATCTTTCAGCCAATTGATAGTCAGCATCTATCTTTGTTTGAATGTCATCCCAAGCAATGTTGGCTTCTTGTACTTGTTGAGCTTTCTCCCTCGCAAGCCTATCTTCTTCATCAAACTCTGCTTGTAGCCTTAAAGCTTCTTCTTCATCAAACTTAATCTGATATTTCTTCTTCAAAGGCTTCTTTGGTTCTATCATCTTTGCTTTACCCTTATCCTTTGAACCTTGACCCTTAACACCCCCCCCCCCCCCCCAAAACCCACACCCCCCCCATGTGTGGTAGTTGGTATAGATATTATTGGAGTTGATTCACTGGCTCTTGCATAACAAATCCTTTTGTCTTGTCTTTGCACTCTTCAACTCTGCCAGGGTTTGAGCAAAGTAAGTTCAACATTGTTATTGCTAGCAGCACTAACTGGATTTGTAAACTGCATCAGTCTTAGCCACTGCTTCATCAACAATATTTCTCTCCTCACTAGCTTTATCAGTAAACTTCCTTTCAACAACCCTTCTTCACCATCTAAGTCATGTTTACAAACATATACTTCATTCTCAATACCTCCCCTGAGTTTCATCAACAAATGTACTCTCTACATCTTTATCAATGTCATCTAAGTCATTAGGTGTTTCCTTAGATTGGGTCTTATCTATGTTACCATTGTCCTACTCTGCTTCTAAGCTAGAAGTAGTAGTGGCAGCCCTCACCAAACTGTCATTCTTCTCCTTATAGACAGCCTCATCTGCTACATTGGTTATAGGACCACTAGACTGAGGAATCTTAGTGTCCTTTCTCTTTGGCCTCCTAGATTTTTATTTCCTTTGGAAGGTTGAGTAATGATGGGTGTTGTGTGATGGGGGATCAGGTTGCATATGCTGTTGAACCTTCACCTAGTTCTTCTTTTGAGTTGACCACTCATTGTTGGAAATAATGGTTGTACTCTTAACTAGAAAAGTCTTTTCACTTACCTTCTCTTGTTAGCATTATTTTCTTTTGGTGAGATGGGTGTGCAATTTAAGTCTTGTTGTGTGTTGCCATCTCTTCTAGTTGATTATACAAATAGACTTGTACAAATTGGATATCATCAAGAATTTATCCAACATTATCCAATTTCTTCCCTACTTTTAAAAATTTTTACTGGATAAGGTTTGAATTTTGTTTGTGGCTAGGCAGATAATTGCAGCAAAGCACCATAGTGTACTAAATTCTTCCTATGCAGTATTAGTCTTAGCACTTAGGCATTTATAAATGGTAAGAATAAGGAATTTTTCATTAAGGAGAAAGAATGCACCTTTAGTGAAGGTAAGCTTTTGTGAAAGTTGTTTCATACCCATTTCTTGTAAGTTCTTCAAATAATCAGTAGCATTAGGCAAGCAAACCATACCTTCCTCATCATCTAGTTGAAGGTCAAGTCTAACAGAGCTTCAGTAACAATTACCTTCTTCCCATCCACTAGGGCTTGTAACTGTACTTCCCCATTGACAGTTTTCACCTTAGAACAGTAGCATACAAAATGATTCTTACATGAAGTATAGATGTAGGATTAAACGTTAGTGCTAGTGTGATAGTGTATGCGTTAAGAAAATCTACTATCTGCTAAACCCCTTCACTTTTAGCGGAAGTTAGTCAAAAACGACCCTGCGACCATTAATAATGTGAACAATAAATTTTGGGGTCGTCTCATTGTGATGGGTTTTGATGATGAATGATGAAAGTTGAGTTTAGGGGTTTATGATTAGAGGAGTATATGAGGAGATTGAAATCGATTAATTGATGAATGAAACCCTTAATCGAAGTATTTATGAACAATCCCTCAACAGCATTAACGTTCACCAGTAGTTGTAAGTTATGCCTAGCAGCATTAACATTCAACAGCAGTAGTAAGTTTATGCCTAGCAGCATTAACTTTCACTAGCAGCAGTAAGTTTATGCCTAGCAGCATTAACTTTCACCAGCAGCAGTAAGTTTATGCCTAGCAGCATTAACTTTGAATCACCAGCATTAACTCTAACTCCATTCTAATCAGCTTTTCCATCATCAAATTAACATTAAAATAGATGACGTCGAAAATGACCTGAAAATACGAAATGTTACATTTAGCTTACCAAATCACTTTGTTTGTTTTTATCACACATCTCTCTTTCTGTTTTTCAACTCACAACTTCTCTCAATTCTTTTTCTTACTAAATCACTCTGTCTATTTTTATCACACATCTCTCTTTCTATTTTTAATATCACTAATTCTCTCTATTCATTTACCTCACCATTTTCTTAATCAGGACTTTAAATATTTAGCATTCCAATACTAGCAATCAAATATTGAAATCTACATACATCAAATGCTTTTGTAAACAAATCTGCAACATTCTTGTCAGTATAAATCTTGATCATTTGAATTAGCTTATTTTCATTAGAATCTCTGATAAAGTGATGTCTAATCTCAACGTGCTTTGTTTATGAATGAAAAACAGGGTTCTTAACTATGCATATAGTACTTTTATTGTCAATATAGATCTTTATATGCATAATAAAGTTATACCCATAATCAAGCAATTGATTTTGAATCCAAAGCACTTGGCCACAACAACTTGAAGCAACTACATATTCAGCCTTTGTTGTGGAATTAGCAACCACAATATGCTTCTTGCACTGCCATAAAATCAATCTACACCCTAGGAATTGATAACCTCCTGTTGTAGACTTCCTATCTAAACTTGCTCCTGCATAGTCACTTTCAATATATGCCACCAAATCAAAAGGTGAATCCTTAGGATACTAAAGGCCTAATTTAGGTTAACCTTTAAGATATCTAAAAATTCTTTTCACAGCATGAAGATGTGACAATTTAGGGTTAACTTGGAATCTGGCACATACACATATAGCAAACATTATATCTGGTCTTGAAGAAGTTAGATACATCAAAAAGATAATCATTGATCTATACATGTGTTCATCTACGTCTTCACCATCTGCATCTTTGAGCAAAGGCTTATGGGTTTCCATGGGTGTGTTTGCTGTTTTGACATCACTAAAGCCAAAATTCTTCAAAATCTCAGTCACATACTTGTCTTGGCTTATAAAAATCCCATCTTCCTTCTGCTTCACTTGCAGTCCTAGGAAGAATGTGAGTTCACCCATATAACTCATCTAAAACTTCTTATCATCTTCTCAAACTCTGTGCATAACTTATTCTTTGTAGACCTAAAAATGATATCATCTACATATACATGTACTATTAGAATATCATCTTGGTCCCTCTTGATAAATAAAGTTTTATCTATTTATCCTATCTGAAACCCATTTTCTAACAAATAGGTAGACAAGGCCTCATACCAAGCTCTGGGAGCTTGATGCAATCCATAGAGAGCCTTTTCTACTTTGTAAACTCTGTTAGGGAAGTCTGGATGTTCAAATCCTGGTGGTTGAGAAACGTAGACTTCCTCTTCAATCTTACCATAAAGAAAAGCACTCTTAACATCCATCTGGTACACCACAAAGTCTTTAAATGAGGAATAGGCTAAGAATAGCCTAATTGCTTCAATTCTGGCAACAGGGGGAAAAAACTTCATCATAGTCAATCCCTTCTTCTTGTGTGTACCCTTGAGCAACCAATCTTGCTTTGTTCTTTAAAATAATGCCTCTTTCATCCTTCTTAATCCTTTAAACTCATTTAGAGCCTATGGCCCTTTTGCCATTTGGTAAATCCACCAGGGTCTAAACCTTTTGTAATTTGAATTGTAGAAGCTCATCCTGCATAGATTTTATCCAACTTGGATCCTTCAATGCTTGGATTACCTTCTTGGGTTCTTCTTGTGATAAAAAGCAAGCAAACAAATAATTTTGAAAGTCTTTATGGTTTGTTCTTTGCTGAATTGAACTAAATAAACCATGTTCTTTCAAATTCCTTTAACATTCATTTTGTTGAGGTGCTGAATTCAAGTCTCTAATGATTGGTCAACTGGATTATCCTTGTGTATTCCTTTTTTGTAAGATAGAAAAGGACTGACAGACAAAAAGCATCTAAATTGGTTCATGTCCAGCCTCGCAGCAACATCTTCATCATCTGAATTAAACAAAATCTTCCAATCAGACATATTTGGATCATTTGGAAGTTTAATGCTTGTTTTTAGATTCACCAATACCGCACCATCGTCAAGTGCGGCATCGTGAGCCTTGAGGACAAGGCTCGTTTAACAGGGGAAGTCTATAACACCCCGTGTTTTCAAGTCATTGACGACGTCGATAAATCTACTATTCATTTTAGTGTTGTACGCGTTTGCTTTTAAGTTTAAAGTGTTAAGTTAAATCGCGTAAGCTAAAAGCGATTATTCAATGTAAACGGGCATCAATCAATTAAACGTTTGCATCAATCAAGTATTAAATAATTATTTTGAGAATAATTATGGTCGTTGTTTATTTTATTTTTATCGGTTACGTAAATTATGTACGTTTCGCGATAAAGTGCGTTTAAGCGTACCCGGAACCACAAAAATATTTCTACGCTTCAACAAATACCCACGATTGTACCCAATACCTAAAGTTTTATTAAATTTTACCCAAGTTAATATTACTACCACTTTGTTCATAAGAAAATTAAACATTTCACAAAAGCCTTCAAGTAAACCCTTTTTATTTAAAAGCTACAACAAGTAACATGTATAAAATGATACTAGGTATTTTGTAAATTATCAAAAATCCATCTAGAAGCCCCCCCTCCATTTCAAACGGCAACAACACCAATGAGTCAATAGATACACATTTTTCATATCAAGTGGTCTTGTACTTCCAACACCATTAAACCTAGACCTTGTTGTGTCTCTTTGACCAATGACAAGAACACAAGATCCATAAAACCCTCAATTGTGTTTTTGACTAGCTATTTCTTACTTTTTGACCAAAGACTACCATATATACATGTATACTAAAGATAGAAGTTCATACAAGTCTTACACTTAACTAGAAAATCAAACAAACTCTCCTTTGTGCTCTAGCCAACCCACGGCTCAAACACCCCTTTGTACCAAATCCATATCAAATTTTCTACCACCTATACACATCTACATACATCATTCTTAAGACATTCTAAGATGTTTCCAAGCATTGGCTAACCATTTTCAAGTGTTGAAGCAATAAATCAAGATTAGGGTTTTGCTTTGGAAACTAGGGTTTTCTTGGTTATAATCTTGGGTTTAAAGTCTAAACAAGGGTTTAGCACTTATTTGTCATCATCATACATCATCCCATTAAGGTTATCTAAAGCCTTTAACTTTTCATTTATATGATTATATGTATATGTGATGTTTATGTAGTGAAATCACCATTAGGACATGTTTAACTTGTAAACTTGGATTTTTCTTGTAAATATAGTTTTATGAACTTGTACACCTATTGTATGGATGATAATATGAAGTTATAAATGGATACATAAGTGTTTTACAATCTTGGATAAGCTTAAAAATTATTAATGCAAAATTAGGGTTTTTAATGGTTTACTTAGAAAGCTACAAGTAAAAGATGTAAATGACTTTGTAAACTTGTTAATATTGTTTCATGGACTTTTGTACATGTCATATGAATGATAAAAAGATGTTATAACAAATGTATAAGACTTACACACTATGGGTTTATGTGTAAAATAATTTTGTATAAAGTAGTGATTAAAGTATACTTATGAAGATTATGGTTTAAAGGTGATATTATGGACTTAATGACTTGGACAAATGGACAAATTTTAGACTTATGGACTATATAATATATATGATATAGTATATTAAGAGTGTGGGAAAAACTTGTGGAAATTACTTAGTTAAAAAGTATATAAAACAAGTTTAATAAATAAGTAAAAATATAGATATTAAGGGGCTGTCTGGAATCGAATTCCAAACAGTGAATATTATGTTTTATAATTATTCTACACCTCGTAACAATTCCGAAAAGGTAAGAAACTTGTCAAACGGATAAATAACGAAAAAGTTACGCTAATTACGAGTTATACGTAAATTAAACGGATTATAAAATAACTTTTATAAAAATTCTAATGAAACAGCAAGTTGGATATTTTTAACAAATAAAACACATTTTTAGGATTCTAAAATGATAAGAATCATGATTTTTCAATTAATAATGAAGAAGTTATGAATTTCACAAGTTTTCGGTAATTAAAAGTTTATAAAAATAACTTTATAAACTATGAATAGTAAAAACACTATTCATGACAGAAACTTTTATTTTTTTAAACCTTATAAATTGATAGAATTTTCAATAACGAGAACGTGCTAGAAAGAATCGCTAAAAACGGAGCTATAACGAATAAAATACGACGTTTACGGGTTTTACGATAACTAAAACTATAAAAATAACTTTATAACTGAAGTCTTCCCGGTCATTGCTATATTTTGATTTATCAAACTAAGAAATCACCAACTATTATTGTTGTTGTTTTAAAGCATTTGTTTTTCTGGAGATCAGTATAGATATAGGTGCCAAGGATACATTTGGTGATTTGTTTTTGGGATGTATGCTAAAGTATATGGATGTATTATGTTTTGGGAAACTCATGTGTTCGTGAAACAGTATCTTTGTAATCATATATATGAACAAGTAATTCTTCGGGCTATTTGTATCAAATATTTGTTAAATCCAATGTATCAGTTTTAAAACGACTTTTTGGTCGTTCTATATATATCTTGTGTTATTGATCTGAGAAGTAACACGCCCCGGATATCCTTATTCCGCTGCGACCCAATTTGGGGGTGTTACAGATCATGCATATATCTTTGAGACTTTCGTAACTCATCATCATCAATAGGTTCAAACAGTCTCTTTAACTCTACCTAAAGCTCTTTTTCTTTATCTTTAGTAGGTTTTGTTGAGTTGAATTTTTCATGAACTAGACTTCATAGTTTGACTAGATCATCTCTGTTAAAATTATTCAGCATATCTTTAAAGATCTGATATACCTCTGTGTGATTACCTACTCTGATGATCTTCCAATACATTCTTGAGTCTCCAGTGTAAACTTCCTAGTCAATGATTGGGTATTTGGTTTCTAGGGCTTCAACATTCATCCCTTCTTCTGGAACTATGATCATTAACTATTGTAGTTGTTCTTGAGACAGTTCTTCTGATTCTTTATCTTTTGATTCTTCAGCTGGTTCTGAGCCTTTTCCTGTCTTTTGTCTCTTTGAACTTTCTTGATTAAGTTCTTCTTCGGCATCTCTCTTTGAGCTTCCAACTACAACCTTAGGAACTGTATCATGACTCCCATTGGAACAAAGTCTTTTACCCTCTTCATTATAGCCTTAAATAATTCCTTGATCTCATCAAAGGAAAGTTTCTTCAAATGTTGTAGATTGTAACTTCCTATATGCTTGATATAGTTTGACATATAAGTTCTCTATTGAGCTTGAGTCATGGGCTTGTTCCTTTTAGCTTCAGCTCTTTGTTGAACAAAGAACTTCTTTCTTTAATTGACAAGTTCTACAAGCTTTATTGGTAAATCTTCTTCACTACACTTTTTACCTGCTTGTAATTGTTGAACTAAATCTTCATCTGCTGCAACTCTAGCTAATACATCATCCCATTCAGCATCTGTAAAACCCTGAGCTGCTTGATGTACTTGAGTCATTCTTTGTCTTTCTGCTATATTCCCTTTCAAATATATGTATGATTTTTAAAATCAACATTGCAAAACATTCCAGACCATATTAAATCTCCAAAAGTCGTCAAACGAATAACATAGGACCACAAGATATTCCCGTGAAAAGCAAACCGCAACATCACAAACATAAAAATTTCCCGTGATAAACAACAAATGCAAACATCACGACACCTGATACTTTTCCTAACACATGACACTGAAGCTCGACGATCCTTTGTCTTTGCAATAATAAAATTGCAATTTCTGCCCGATTAGATGTCTAACCCGAAACATCCCAAATCCGACATGCTATAACATTCGTTCCCGGTGATAGCTAATCACCCGAACGGGGAGGTCCGTTTCGCCCAAATTAAGAACTATATCATAACATTTCGCTGCTCACAATAATGTAATGTCATAACTCATCTATTCAAATTGAACAGTTCATGATAAAGGGGCTCCAACATGGGTATCGCTACTTAGGCAACACGTAATCATAATATAAAACTTAGTAGTCCACTTGTGACCATTTATAAACAATGCATATTTCACTCCAAAAAATATATAAAACATTTATCCCATAGCGAGTAAAAGGAGGCTATGAAACTCCATAATATCCCTTTAAAAATAATCCACATTGTTATAAGATGACCCAGTAAGTAAAGAAGTATTGAGACAAGCATGTAATCCCCTCGGCGGGTTTATAAACATTCAAAATATTGAAAACAAGGTTATGAACTCAGCACATCATGATGCATGAAGACGAATAGACAGATAGGCGATCAAATATACACACGAACGGCAGTACGAAACGGCTCGATCAAGAAGTTGCAACTAATCATAACTGCTAAGTCCCCCTAGCCTAGGATAATGTATTTGGGTTTCCCGATGAATGGTTACGTCAACGCGACACGTTGATAAAAGATCTAGATTTAAAGTTATAATACTTTGGTGGTTGGTTAAATAAATAAATTGCAAATATACGCACAGTATGTAATATATTCTGTATATACTACATATGAAAAATAAATCCTTTCACGAAAAACAAACAGTCCAAAGATTAATTTAAAGTATATAACACTTTGTTAAGTGCATTATTAATAAATAATACAAGAACGTGAGAAAGAATAACTGAACAAAACAATTCAGACACATTTCAGAAAACACCAATTAAATTAAATAAAAACGTAATCTTGCGTAAAATGAGGACACCAAAGAAAACCGTCTTAAAGTTTTACAGTTTACAACAATTGATGGTTTGTTAAAGCGATATACGACAATCAAGAAGTTATCCTTCTAACTGACCATAAAAAAAACTAAATTTATACTATTTTAAAAATTTAATCTTTCTTTTCCTCGACAGTATCTTGTCATAAATACGTCTATCTCTTTGAAACAGTATAGTTTTATATCCGTTTCAAGTTTTTCGTAATATTAATAATTATTAATATACTTTTAAACATATCTTAATCCCTATTATACCGGGTTTAAAATAATAATAGATTAAGATAAAACGTTACTAAATATAGAAAAATATACAAATTTCGCATTGCCCTTTTCCGTTTTATAAACGATCCCAAGTCGAAAGACTTTGTTGCAAATCCATTTCCTACAATACACAATCAATAGAAAGCAATCCTAGTAAATTCAGTTTATTCTATTTATTATTGTCGTATATTATCATATTAAAAAGTTCGTTATGAATCGTAGCATTTTAAATTCGTCACGAGTCTAATATAAATATATCCTAAAATAATAATTTATCACATTTATTCAACCAATCAACCACTATTATATATCCGGTTTTATATTTATCCAAAACTCAACATATTTATTTTAGCCGTTTTTATATTAAACCAAACGCACCATTTACGGTTAAACTGCTCACCCAAACGCACCCTAATCTTGTAAACCCAAATCCAAACGCACTCTACGGCTGCTACAAAACCAAACGCCCCTACTGTTGTTAACTCCAGATCCAAACACCCCTATTGTTATTGTCAAGCCAAACACATCCTAATTCGATATTAATATCAAACAAACGCACCCTTGGTGCGGCTGCCATAAACCAAACAGCCCCTTCGGCTGTTTTATTAGAACCAAACACTCCCTCCGGGGTTTCACTATCAAACCCGACGCACCCTATAGTGGCGGCAGCCCACCAAACCCACCCTATGGTGGCGGCTGCCCCACCAAACGCACCCTAGTGGTTGATAACCACAAGACCAATGCACATATTTTCGGTGTTAACAACAATCAAACGCACCCTATTCTGTTAATAACCAGAACCAAACAACCCCTTTGGTGGTGGTGGTTTTACCACCGAAACACAACCGGAACAAAACACCCATTGTTGCTATAACAAACCACACGCACCCCTTGGTGCTTAGCAAAATCAAGCGCACCCTATTTGTGGGCTGACCCGACAACCCAACGCACCCATTTGGTGCTTTTTCTATAAAAACAAACACCCTCTTAGGGGCTGAGCCGCCGCGGCTGTGCCGCTGTGGAGGTGGTGGCGGAGACGCAATGATGGAGTTGAAGGCAGCGGCTGAAGGAGGCCGTGATGGTGGCTTGGTGGTGCGGCTGTGGTGACGTGGTGGTGATGAGGTGATGGAGTGGCGGCGGCAGGAGGTGGTGGAGGCGCGTGAGTATGGGGATCGGGTAGATCGGACGATAAGAACCATTTTTGGTTTCGGCCGGAACGCTCGTCGGAAAAGTTTTCTGGCAGCGGCGGCATGGTGGTGGCCGGCGACGGTTGCTGACCGGAGGAGGGATGGGGTGGCCGGAAAATGGGTGAGGGAGAGAGAGTTTATATGAGAGTGTGTTTATGTTTTTGTAAAAATGAAATAAAAAGTTATAAATTTAATTTATATATAAAACTTATAAAATGAAATGGCAAGTGTATCATAGTATAGGGTTAATTGTGTAAATATTCCACAGGGACCAAAAGTGTAATATTGAGAAACTTTTATAAAATATTGGTTCGGGACTTGTTTGAGCGACTTAACGGATGATTCAAATCTCGAAACTTGCGCCATTGTTTTCCAAATCATTTTTCTGATAAAAATGAGTATTTA